>JAXGGA010014653.1:0-31454 GCA_038373865.1 Uloborus plumipes
AGTTGGGATAGAATAATAGGAACGAATATTGGTCGAAAAAAATAGACTACAATTGCGAGTGGATGTCGACTTATAGATGTTCTTTGTAATGTGAGTCAAGTTAGACAGTTTGACGCCCATTGAAATTAACATTGAGCCAACAATTGGAAAAATAAATGTCGACTTACTGAGATTGTCGAGTTACCCACGTGTCGAGTTATTGAACTTCCACTGTACTTCGACGACTTCAACTTCCATATTGTTACCCGACCACATCTAATCTGTAATCCAATTCGTTCCACACATTTTAGAGTATCACACTGCCAATAGTTCACAATGTTGCACAAATGATTTTGTAGTGTTTTTGGCATCGGAGGTTGATAAACTGTCCGTAACGTAAATCCGTAAAAAGAAGTTACATAGCATGTGGAATGAGGAGATGAGACGTATGTTGTGTAACAAAAGGCTCACACAACGTATATTTTAGCACAACAAAAAGAGGGGGGAAAAGGTATAGTATTTCTCTTTAAAATGATGAACTACTTATTGTGTAATATGTATAATAGGTTCGAAAATATTAGTCCATTATTTGGGCTTACCATGTATTACGAAGATTTTAATACACATTTTAGAAAAATATATTAATTTTAACTACGGTGATTTAGAAAAACAAACTGTCGCTAATTTGTGTTTTAAGGTTGGAGAAACAGTTTCTTGCTCTTATTGAAAATTACTGAGACTTGTGATTAAACTTTTTCGCACTGTCACTTTCTTATGTGTGTAAAATGTATTTTATACCGGGAAATAAAAAATTTTAGCAGTAAACAAACTTCTAGGAATTATTTAGTAAAAAGTACTTCACTTTACTGTGACTTCTTTAAATGCAGCATTTGGTTTTTAGTTTACGATTTGTTATTATTTTCTGTAGCTGTCAGTATAGTGTTTTTCTTTAGTTTTTCATTAATTGATTTAAAAGCATAGTAACAAACTTTTATGTTTCGCACACTAACTGATTTTTAACAAGAAAAGTTCAAAAAACCTTTCAGGTCAAAACTTATTTTCATACATAAATAGCCATAATTATGTCTAATGATATATAGAAAATCACGTACAATTTAAGAAGCTGAGATCCCATCAAAATTAAGCCCGGATAATATTAGATAAAAAGTCTGCTTTGCAATAACATTGTATCACCAAGCAATAACGGGAAAACATCACATTAATTACATTTGAGGAAATGGTTTACGTACTTAATTCCTCCCTGAAACGCGAACCCCTTTCCTCTTCCTACTCTATTTGTTACTTCTCTTTTTCGTTCTTTGTCTTTGTTTGTGTGTTTTACGGAATTTATCTTTATTTCAATTTTTCAGGGTTCTTTTATTTCTTTATTTAGGATTTAAGTTAAAATTAATTATTTTTTTATGATACTAGTTTCTTATTAGCACCCAATCACCTTCAGTAAAACATCGGTATATCCTCTGTGCGAATATTTTTTAATTGAGGTGTTTTGCTGCCAAATCAATCATCAATACCGTGCTACGTGTTTTATGATGATTTTTCAGCGAACTGTTATCAAAAAATATTTTTTATTGAGTTTTATTTGCATAATTTTATTAAATAGTGTATTCCACCGAACATATTATCTTTCGAAATAAAACCAACTATTTAAAGCATTACTCAGTTTCTATCACGATTCAAAATGAATTTTTCTTTCTTAAAAAGGTAAACTCATTCTAAATTACTAAAGGAAATTGATGATAGTTTAAATATTGGTAATATTTAAGGGCTTCAGCTTTGGGAACTGTTTTTGGGTGTCAGTTTTTGACCACTTTGCCTTTAATATTTATTTTAATCATGTCTTCATCCCGGGCCCCTTCTCAGTCCAGCCATACTGCTCTGATACTATGTTACCCTCAAGATTACCCCCTATTTGGAGGCATGCAGTTAACTTTCCTTTTCAAGTGAGACATCTCCCAAAACTCTTGTGACAAAGACATGTTAAGACTTTTTACCTAATCACCCCCCCCCCCCCCAAAAAAAAAAACTTTTTCTTCTTACTAAAATGAATAAAACAACGTAAATAAATCACAAATCGTTATTTGCGATATTTATTAATTTTTTTGTTCATCATTTTTCAATAAAACTTCCTGCGATTTAGAAATACTGCAAAAACTGATGGATAAATTTCCATATTTAAAAACTAGAACTTCAACTTCATCTGGGCTCCTAGAACTCAAAGCACTTGGAATGAAACACATCTTTTGAAAATCATTATGCCCAGCCTATCTGATTGTGGCGCGAAATCCTTTTTAGACAAGCATTCCTTGGAGGAAAATTCCGCGGTCTCGATCCAAAAGAGAACAAAGAATGTCTTCCTGTTAAGATTTGCATTCCCGATTGAACCGAAAAAGTACAGAACAACCCTTTTTAGAATCGCACGCCATTTTTGTCTTATCAGACAGACGCTTTCCGATAAACATCCTCTGTCAATCGAGCGTCTAAGCACTTCCCATTAGGGGTATACTTGTTTTGCTTTTAGAAATGGAGTCATTGTAAGGCAATTTTAGATAAACTGAGAGTTAGAAGTGAATGCCTAACTTGTTTGTAAAGCAGTTTTTTAGACTGTGGAAGAGGTTCCGTGAAGTACTAAGTGCTTGGTAAACATCTGTGCACATGCACATAGGTCGCGGACATGAAAGCTGAACTGGGGCGGGGGGGGGGGGCACGAGTTCCATCATAAAGCAGAAGATTCTGAAGTAATTTTTATCATGATATTAGTCAGAGTCTTTAAAAATTAAAATTAATAAAAACTAATAATAACAAGGCGCATAGATGCAATAAACTGCGCAATTTTTTCGCGCAGAAACATTATTTAAAAAAAGAAAAAGAAATGCTATTAAAAGCTGCAGGTCTCAACGTATGTATGATATCTAAAATCTCTTCGTTCTGAAATATCTTTCAACTCTCAACTTCACATCCCTAGTAGCATGTCCAGTGTTTGTTAACGTGTCTTCGATAAAATGCTTCTTTATTTATTTATTTATATATATATATATATATATATATTATATAATATATATATATATATATATATATATATATATATATATATATATATATATATATATATATATATATATATATATATATATATATATAAATATATATATATATATATATATATATATATATATAATATACATATATATATATATATACATATATATATATATATACATATATATATATACATATATATATATATATATACATATATATATATATACATATATATATATATATATACATATATATATATATATATATATATATATACATATATATATATATATACATATATATATATATATATATATATATTATATATATATATATATAATATATATATATATATATATATATAATATATATATATATATATATATATATATATATATATATATATATATATATATATATATATATATATATATATATATATTTATTTATATATTTATATATATATATATATATATATATATATATATATATATATATATATATATATATATATATATATATATATATATTTATTTATTATATATATATATATATATATAATATATATATATATATATATATATTATATATATATATATATATATATATATAATATATATATATATATATGTATATTAGGGTGATTCAGAAATGTATGGAAAAAAATAAACTTTGTATTTTTGTGCGTCTTACCCTCTTATTTTGTGCCACTATATACACTGATTATTTGTGCAAAATTTTGGCAAAATATATTAATATTTAGAGGTCGCTCAAACGCCTTGAAATTTCGTGATATTGACAAAAACGTGATCGTAAATGATATCTATAGAAAAAAGTAGCCTTTGTATTTTTATTCGTCTTACCGTCTTATTTAGGCCCTTTATATACACTGAATTATTCGCCCAAAATTTTAGTAAACTATATTTACATTTAGGAGTACTTCAAATTTTGTGATAGTGGCACAAATGCGAACGTAAATAATAATAATAATAAAGTTACTTTATTGCTTTTTTATATCTCCGAAGAAAAAAAGCGTGCAATCACAAAATGAACTATATATCTGAAAAACCAATGAAATGCAGAAAAGTATGAAAACTAATCAAATACGGAAAAAATATAAAAAACAAATTTAAATACATTAAATATATAGTAATTCGCTCATTAATTCTTGCAATACTTTTTAAGGTTACTTTTTTGCAACTTTGAAACCTTTTCTGTGTTCCTGTACCACTTGAAGAAGACACTGTCTTTGTTTTTCGTCGTTAGTGATAGTCTTAACAAATGCTTCAATAAGGGCCATGCCACGCTCCGTATTGTCGTTTACAATCCTCAGTTTCTTTGGTAGTATAAAGCCTTGTTGGTAGCTATCTTAAAGATTCGAATGCTCAGGATCAAACAGCTGATATATTTTGAGTTTCTTCTTTACATGAATAAGGACGCTAAAAATATTCCAAATCATTTCTTAGTGCTTGCACAAAAAGGGTTGCTGGGAACCCAGCTCTTAGATATTCTTTCCCATTAACGATAAGAATGTGAAAGAAATCACATTCATATGTTACGAATACCTTTTGTTTGTCCAGCTGCAAGTTTGAACTGGTTGGGAAATATCCATAACTTGAAGCCATAAAGAATCTTTAACACAGATATAACACGAGGAACCACTCCTGGGACACGAAAACATACACCAAGAGAAGGTGCTCTGCTCAAGAAAATCGCACTAAGCTCTAGTATCTTCCTTGGACACTTCTTTTACATGGGTCATCAGAAGTTAACTTTGCGCAACTTCCATTACTAGTTGCACGTTGCTCTGAATGTGCTACCAACTCCTCAACCTCATCGTTCCTCACTCCAGGTTTAAAATTAGAATGTTTTATTCTGGACTATGATTGCTAAAACCGCTTAAAAAGCAGTATTGTAGATCCAATGGCAGTGGATGGTTCCACGCAATTGCGTGAACATCGCATCTGACATTGCACGCAATCAAATACCCCAATTCTACCTATTTCTTGGTTTATCGGTTAAAATACCGAGAGACCAAGAGTAGAATAGATTTCGGTTGTAATACCACAGAAAACACAATGTCTAAAATATAATGGCGGAAAGCACAATATAAAAGTTGCTTCCCTAGTTTTTTTTCCCCAAGTTCAAACATGCTCCAACTTTAGTACCGGCAATGCATGTCGTATTGAAACACATACCACGTACGAGCTCAGTAAGTTCCCATTTATCTAACTGGTTATCGTATAGCAGCATTTTCCGTAGCAATTCCAATGCCTGACTAACTTACTAGAACCCAGAAGTAAATCATCAATGCTTGTGGTCCTGATACTAATACTGGTATGAAACCCGCCGATCATCCTTCATTTTCCCAATATATTTTGCATAAGTGTTTCGTTCCAGTGAACTATCAAAGGAAGTCCTAGATTTAAACGACTTTTGTAAGTTAACGGCCAATTCAGAGCGAATAGTTTGCATTTACCGTTTTATGGACGTTGTCAAATCCTCCCCATTTTGACCCATACTTTGTACTGTAGCAGCTACTATCAAAGTGGCTTTCTGTCACTTATACTGGGCCCTGTCTAGAGTGGATGCTAGGTGTTTTAGCCAAATAAACTCATACACCTCAAACAACCGAAAAGAAAACAGAAACCACAGCCCGAGCTTGCAGCTGCATTTTCTACCCAAACTCAGGTAAGAGATAATGCAGCTTTGGAGCGGGGGGGGGGGGGTAATCGTTACAACTCACTTTGAGCTATTATTTTATTGACTAATTACTTAGTAGAGTAAACTAACGTTTTAAGTTATTCCATTTTATATGAAGAATAATATTATTTCGGGTAATGAAGCTATATACTCCAACTCTCGAAATTGCTAATTTTCAACAGAATTCGATCGCGTTGAGCGACCTCTAAATATTATTCAATTGAGCTAAAATTTTACATACATCACATTCATGAATTGTGTAAAAAAACTGCGGGGTAAGACCAGAGAAATTCAAAAAAAATTTTTTTTGAATCACCCTAATATATATATATATATATATATATATTGCAATCTCACGAAATAAAAAACTCTTTTTCCAGTTGAACAGATGTGGTCTTGAATATTTTATGAATCTATAGATGTCGGAACGGACGGTTGACACTTCAGTGCAAGTTTTATCAATGTACCACTACTATACATTTTAAATATCGAGAATCTCTTCATTTCATAGCCTCATCTCTAGTAGCATCCCAACTGGATGGATATCACCATGGATGGTGGATGAATCTATGGATAGTGGATGAAGCTATGGATTTCGGACAGATGGTTGATACTCCAGTGCAACTTTTATTTAAGTACTATTATTATAGATTTTAATATCGATTATATCCATTTCTTCATTCCATAACATCCAGAGCTCGGATACCGACGTCTCATCCTTAGTAACACTATCCCTACTGGATAGATGTGACCATGGATGCTGGATGAATCTATGGATGTGAATGAATCTGCGGATCTTGCAAGAATCTGGATTTTGGATGAATTTGGTATCGGATGAATATATAGATGATGGGGGAATCTATTCTTGTCGTCGAATTAATCTATGGATGTTGGATCTACGCTTGTCGTTCGGATAAATCAAAGGATGTTAGATGAATCTGTGGATGTTGAATGAATCAGTAAAATGTATGGAAGTTGGATGAAAGTCTACGGGTATGGGATGAATTTTTAGGGGAATCTATGGAAATTGGTTGAAGAATCTATAGATGTTAGTAGGGCTTAATTTGCGTGGGAACTCATGAGAGCTGAGCTCCAGCCCTTCCTATCAATTCTACATAAATTTTTAACATTTCAGATGAAATTCAGACTATTTATGTACTAAAATGTGTTCTGAGAACTAAAGGACTCCTGTATTTCTTTTGCTAGAAATTAATCCCTTGGTGTCGAATGAATTTAGAACTGTTGGATGAATCTGTGGGTGTTGAATGTATTTTTGGATATCGGACGAATTTATTATTGTTGGATGGATCGATGGATGCTAGACGGATGAGAAGTTCTTCATTCCCCCCCCCCCTCTTCAAATTCAGGATTTTTGCAAGGAGATTGCGCCTCTCAGATAAATGAGAGAGGGAGAAATCTTGATAGATGGGCATAGACATATAAGTGTTGTACATTTTACAATTGGCGCTTTATTTTTACTGTAAATATACATGGATTTTTTGAAGTTATCATATGTGTGAGACTATTTTTTTTTCGATTAACGCTTTAGCCCACGCTGCTGACTGAAACTAATTAGAGGACATAAAATAATACAGGCTCATAAATGAATCAACTGGTTCAAAAAAAGAAAGAAGTAATGTCACAAAGAGAAAAAAAAAAAAAAAACAGAACGCTTCTTTTCTCACCAGGCTTTTAGTTTCATCTCGTTTATAATCGCCAGGTTTTTTTCCTTCTAGTTACTCTTATCTTCCCTATTTATCCCTCGAAGCCTTAGAAAGCAGACCGAAGGCGTTTTTATATTATACGTGTATCTATATATATATATATATATCAGGGCCGGTATTTAAGGGGTGGGTTTTTAGGGTTCAAACCCCCTTCGAAATATTTCAAAACTATTCCAAAAATTTATTTTAAATGTCCGTTTTTGATGAAAAATAATATTATTACTATTTTATTTTTAATTTTCTTATTTACTTTTCAGTTTCATTTGAAAAATGAAATTATCATCATTGAATGATAATACAAATTGATTCATCTGCAGTATTTATCTTTATTGTAGTTTTTGCAAACATAATTTCATACACAACAATACACCTTTTTAACTGGGCGAAGATGCTTGCATGGTTGGTACACATCAGATTTTTTTTTTCCTTCATTGAAAAAATATGTTATTCTTTTATTTTTCATTTTAAAATAGAATATAGAACATGAAATCGAATTTTATTTATCGTATAGATTTCACGAGAAATGTGTTAGTAAAACCCTCCCCGAAACAATAGTCTAGTTACGGCCCTAATATTACCTACAAAATGAACACACACACAAGTTGTCAATCCATCTTACTTCCCTTAGATACGGCACGGACAGAAAACGGATTAAGCAGAGATGGAGGCAAATAAGTTAGAAACTCTCTGTTTCATGGCTAAAATTCAGCACTGAGATACATCCCAAAAACGACTACTTAGTTGCAACCGGACGCTTATTTGCAATTTAGAAGCTGCATATTCTCTGGATCCTCAACCGTAACCTTGGTGGAACAACGGTTTCCTTGATTTGTTTCCGGAATCGTCCTTATGATCTCTGCTTCATCGTTTTGAAATATTCAGTAGCCAAATCAGAATTTTATATTTTCTTATTACTCAGTCACATTAGATTAATAAATAAGTGTACCACTCAACCGAGCTATCATACTAACAAATTAACTGACAGTCCCATTCCCCGTGCCCTGACCTCAAAAACTCCCGCCTTTTCTGTGCTGACGCTTTTATTTATCTAGCTGCTGTGGCAACAGTTCCGTGTGTGTTCTGTAAATAACAAATGGCGCCCTTACTAGGTATTATTTAGTCATCGGGATATAAAGCTGGGATCCCGGCCACGATTTCGCTTTGTTTTCCGAAGTTCGAAAAACCCGAAAACAGTTTCTCGGAAGAAGTTGTTTGCTGTACATAAGAATCGGTGAATGCACTCGCCCGACTCGTGCGCTAGGGAAGAAAATAAGTCCAGAACTCTGTATTATTGCCGGTTGAGTTCAACTGGTGCCCTTTTCTACTTTGTAACGCGGTCTGGAAGCGAAATTTTATGTCTCATTAAAAGCTGCAACAGCGAAAGATGCTTTAAAATTGAAACAAATAGTAATTTGTTTTCATTGTTTTATTTTCATGATTGGGCTCACGTGTGATGGGACGGAGCAGTCGGAAAAGAGATTTTCCGTTGTGAAACAAGATCCGTCTTTTTGTGTATGAACATCTTGAATCTTCTTTATCCATTTTCTAGTATTAAAATAAAGATAGGTTCTTCATCTATCGATCCATTTCAATCATTTGTTATCTATTTGCGTAGGTGCACAAAAGAAAAAAAAAACTTTCCATGAAAAATATCTTTCTACGCCACTGAACTAACTACTAGGGATGCACCGATTAATCGGCAGTACCGATTAATCTTTTACTTTGCCGATTATTAATAATCGGCAAAATTGTTCCAATTAATCGACTGAAAAAATATTCTTTAAATATTATTCTTTAAAGTACAACTTTAATGAGAAACTATGATGAAAAATTTTATTAACAGTAATAACCCTCACAGTTGATATTAAGTTTTTAATAAATTAATTCTCCTACTTTGAATAAATTGCACATTGACAATGCTGCAACATTTTTCATATAGCGATAGTTTGTTCCTTAGCACGGTGCTTTTAGATAACCTCTAATTTTCCCAAAGGATAAAAACCTTGAATTTATTGAAAGTACTCCTAAATTACAGTGCGCACCAGAGATTCCCCCCCCCCTTTTTTTGAACTTTATGTCCAATTAACATAATTAACAATATGTTCATGTAATATTATTGACCATAATATGAAAATTGGTTCTAAGAAATTTGATAAAATATTGAAACTATTTTGTGACAATTATTAAAATGGAAGAAAAAATCTTCTCTCAGAAATAAATTATTTGCTATTTCTAAACTCGAAATTGTATAAGAGAGAAAAAATAAGTGATTGTAAAAGTAATAGTATTAAAAACAATCATCCTTATCATTAATCGGCTCAGCCGATTAATCGGCCGATTATCAACAGCCAATTAATCGGTAATATGCCAATTTACTTATCGGTGCATCCCTACTAACTACCCAATATTTCTTAAGATTTTCTCGACTCTCTCTCTCGCACCTTTTCAGGAATTACTTTCCTTTTAATATTATTTCCTTCTATGAATTACTTTCCTTTAATTTCCCTCCTTTTAAAAATTTGCTAACAATTTTTATGACTTTTGAATGCTTGTTTTAATTTTAAAAGCAATTTTGCTTGTAAAAAAAATTGCTTTTATATTTTGAAATATGTTTCAAACATTTTAACTGGTGAAAAGGAAAAATTTGAAACAGAAGTCATTTCCCAAAGTGAATTTTCTTATTTAAAAAATTATTTGGAAATAATGTTGTTAAATGGAGATTTTCCAAGATGCAAGATTTTCTTTCAGTTTTTTTTTATTGATGTCTTTGCAGATTCTAATTTCAAGCATAATAAAATTTTATTTATCTTCATCAAACGGTTATTTACATTTTGTGCATATTATTTTAATTACAGCTTAATTGTTTTTATTAATTTACAAATGTGCTGGTAAATGTTTTTAAAATTTAGTTACGATACAAAATATGAAATCAAAAGCTAATGTAGAACACTTTCTTAAAGATTTAAAAGACAATAGTTTTTCTTAGAGATCATTTTTTATTTTCACAGTCATCACCCCTTCTTTTCTTTTGCTTCGTTCTTTTTTTATTCTTTTTCTTTTTCATAATTTTATGTCACTAACATCCAATCCCTGTTTACTATATTGGATTGAATTAAAGATCATCAAAAGGGTTTCGTAAGACTGAAAAATTTGAGATACGTTGAACTAATTCAGTTTAGAGTTAGAATAAATAGTACTGAAGAACATGTAAACACAACAGGAAGATAACAGTTCTTCGTCCAAACTAAAATGCCTTGGCACTGACAGAGTCCACCAAACAGAAATAATTTGCTAATTATAAATAAGCTTAGCAGATATATAAAAGATAATCTCTGCGAAACTGGAGTGTTTTTCACCAAACTGATAAAGACTTACGAGAAAAGAGCAAACAAGTTGGTGTTGTCAAACACTGGAAAGAGTGAAACGTGATATTGTAAACTGATAATGCCGAAGGGATAAGTTCAGCTTGTTTAAGTATTTCGTCATCCAGAGCTGATTAGTAAGTTTCCTTGTTATTGAATTGGGTAAATTCCTGGCTGAGATAAGTACGAGGCAGGGTGGTCTGGCTTGTTGAGGGTTTGTGCTCTCTCTCAAGGAATTATTTCCTCCGAATGATTTTGATCGGCAGACATTATCGGTTCTGTATGTTCTAGAATAAATTATGCCTCCCCTTGTGACTAGAGTCACGTGTTGCTTTAGCGCTTATTGGGATTTCCCCCAATATATTTGGGCTTCAATAGAAATCTTCGGTTCTTGGGATGTGCAGAGGCTCACCGAACTGAAACTTTTTGGGAGTGGGAAAATTATCAATTTACTGAATGAAATTCCAATTTTACCGAATGATAAAATATAAGCATGCACACATATAGTACATCATAACATTTAGTGCGAAAAAATATTAAAAAACATTTCAAAAAACTAAAAAGAACAAAAAATCTCAACGTTGCAATATTGCCTTCAAATTGCCAAATCATCAGTACAAAATGTGCCGAATACGGAAATTATTGGGAGGTCACAGTGACCTCCCATCGGGGCACTCTTGCAGATGTATTTCAAATACTTGGGCTGTGGTTGATGAAAACCATCCATTAATGATGATTTTTTTTTCTTTTTTTGCCTAATCAATCTAGACTAGAGGGTTCTTTCATGCAAATGCTGTAGCTGTAACTATATAAAAAGATGAAAAAAAACAAAGAAAAAAGAGGGCTAAATTTTTAATACCCCAAAGTTTGGCACAAAAATAAAGTTTCTGTGATTATCTTTCGTGCAGGTATTCAAAGAAAAGGGTCATGTGACAAAAAACTCTTTCCCGCTCTGCACTGTAAAAAATAGATGATGTTTTTACCGTATAATACAGCTAATTTACAGTAGTAGGCAGTAAAATTAGTAGTTTACAGTAATAAACTGTAAACTTGCTAGTTTCACAGTTTATTACTGTGCATTTTACAGTTTTGAACTGGAACCTCTGCTGCAGTATTATATTGTTGTTTTTACAGTATAATACAGCTAATATTATGGTAATATTGCTAATTTTACAGTAATAAACTGAACAATTGCTCTTTCCAGGGGTGCCCACAGAGGGGGATTATAGCGCAAGTTGTGCCATGAAAATTTTTGGGGGGATTTTTTTAACTAATTTATTTATTTATTAAAATTATTTATTAATTATTTTTTTTCATTTAAATGAATAGCTGTTTTTCTTAATTTAAATTATTCATTTTTTTAATTCAAATAATTTTTTTATTTCTTTTTTTTTTATTATTTATTTATTTATTTTGTGTGTGTGTGTGTGTGATTGGAATGTCTGCAAAAAAAGGGGAAAAAAGCGATTCTATTCTGCGCATAATTAGTACTTTTAAAAAATTAATGATATATAAAACAAAAATAGTTATAATTTAAATAAATAAATTAATAATATTTTAAAAAATAACTGAATAATATTTTTAAAAAATAAATGAATAATATTTAAAAAATAAATAAACGTAATTTAAAAAAATAATAAATAATATTTAAATAAAAAAATAATATTTTTAATAATAAAATAATTACTAAAAAATAATAAAAAAATAGTTTTTTTTTTAATAATATTTAAAAAAAAAAAACAAATAAAATGATAAAGAGTGGTAAAAACAAAAATTAAAAAGGACAACAGGGTTGTGGAAAATGGGGGGGGGGGGGGAATTGCGTCATTGAGCTTGGGGGGGGGCGGCTGAGCACCCCTGGCTCTTTCTACACTGATAAACTGTAAAATAGCTAGTTTTACAATTTATTATTGTGCTTTTGCAGTTTTAAACTGGAACTTCTGCTGCCAGTATTGCACTGTAAAACAGCAGCCTTTTTTTTTGCAGTGTAGCTGTTGGTGTAATTTTTCTCCTTATGTTGTAGATCTTTTCCTCCCACTTGAAGAAAATTAAAAAACATATAAAAAAATAAAAATAAATAAATAAATAAAAATTAAAAAAAAATGAATAAAAGTACAAAAAATAATAATTAAAAAATAAAAATTAAATAAAAATAAGAAAAAAATAAAAATACAAAAAAATAATTCAAAATTGAAAATAAAATAAGTAAAAACAATGAATATATAAAAATGTTTACTCATAGAGAGTAACTGCTCGGAACTTTGAGAATTCAACCAGTGACCATACAAGCTGACTCTGCAGAGTGGAATAAATGCCCTCGTGCTTGACAAATCAAAAGTATTAAAAACAACATAAAAGGCAACTTTGTGTCTGTCGTTGTTTTTTTTTCTTCTTTTTTTACTGTAAACTAAGTCAACCTTGTCACTACTAAAAATGACCAAGCGTGGTTGAACAGCTAAAAGTGAGAAAAAAAAAGTGAATGAAGCAAAGTTCCAAGATTTTTTATCACCAGTCAGCAACTGCTGACGGTGATAAAAAGGTCCAGGTCTGGACTGCAGAAGGTCAAAAACTTGACTGTGAAAAATGTTTTGAAAGTATAAATTGCACAAATAAATTATTATGTAAAAATAGTTTTATGCAGGTAATAATGTCTTTAGATGCTATTTTTATGATTTCTTCTAGTATTTAGGAAAGTAATTTCCACACTAATTTAAGTTTTTAATAGTTAGGGTAGAATATGAGTTTATTCTAGACTTCAGTAAAAAAATTTCAAGAAACCTGACTCCAACTAATCGCACCCTACTCGCACAAACAGCACATTAGTAAAATTAGTTTTGGCGCCCTTAATGAATTTCCATAATTACCCGTTATGAAAGTTTCCATTAAATTTTTCAGCCGCGATAATTAAATTCCGAACATTGCACCTCTAATGAATTTTTCAGTCAAAATATATAAAATAATTAGAAAATCGTTTTGCAGACATCCAAAACTTTTTTATTTAATTCAAAACTTTTCCTCATTGCGTTTTCGGCAAACTCTTTAATAAATTTACTCTTTAATAAATAATAATATTGCTTATAATGCTTTTCTATAATAACTAGTTGTTTAAATTTAATGGCAAAGTTAAACACGAAGAAGTGTTCCTTTTTACGAAAACAGTAATCACAACGATTTTAAATATAAACAACAAGACCACCCGCACTGCTCTACCGCAGATGATCTTTAAATGATGGAGAAAAAAAGAATCAAAGAAAAATAAAACGGTTAAAAATCGTGCTCAAAAACAGAACAGTCTAGAGAATTGGAATGATATTAGCCGATTTCAGGTTCATGGCTAAAGAGAAGCAGAGATAGAACAACTTTTCGTCCTTGTCATGTTGTTTTCGTCGGAAGCTAAATATTAATTCAATAATATTAATAGAAGAAATGTGGAATGGTGAATGGACAGTATGAGAAACTAAGTTTAATATTTTTCAAAAATATTTTATCCTAAAAAGGCATGTTACTCTTCAATAACGTCTGTGCTAATGTTACTGCTATTTCTAAATTTATCGTTTTCTGCAAGGTACACTTATTTTCTATCGTCTGTAATGTTTTACGTTTCTTTGCATTATTCAATTTAATTATCGTCTGCGCTATTAATTGTTGTTTGGCATAGCAACGCAAAAGGAGAAACGCTTTGAGGAAGTGTGATTTTTTTTTTTTTTTTTTTGTTTGCTCGCCCGGTGTTGGCAGAGAATATTTTTTCTATGTCCTATATAAATATGGGTAATTATTATTATTTTTATTTTTTCTTTGCAGTATACAATTTGAAGAATTTAATTGAATCGTTTATTTCGAAAAGGTAACATCTCTATTTTCATCTCCTCGTTCTCTTTAGAAAATTAAACAGCGCACGGTTATATTTTTGAATGTCATAATCAATGAAAAAATGCCTTTAGTTAAGTACACAATTACTGCAATAATTTACCAAATAACCATTGATTATGACATTCAAAAATATAACCGTGCGCTGTTTAATTTTCTAAAGAGACATAGGAGATCAAAATAGAGATGTTACCTTTTCGAAATAAACGATTCAATTTTATTTACTGAAGAGAAGTAAAGGATTTATTTTTTAAAATACAAACTGCTAGCTGTAAATAATGCAATTTATAAAATACTGCAACAAAAGTAAGTTTGACTACATTAAATGTTTTTAATGCTTAAAATTTAGATAATGAATCCTTGCTTTTTAGAATCTTTGCTTTTTCTCTCCGGTATTGGTATATTCCAGCATCTAGGAGATTTATACGTTGAAATGCGGAGCTCAAAATGAAAAAAGTTTTTAGTTATTAAGCAATATTTACCTTCCTAAATTTCATGTTTTATGCATTGCTGTGCTGGTTGGTCATAAGTTTTGTTGCAATGAATTGTTTGCTAAAAATAAGATTCAAGAATTAAAAATGCTCACAAGAGAACTATGTATATCTACGAGGTTTCCAGATTGCGTATTTATCAGTTATTTTATAGACCCCTAACTTCTGCAGTAAGTTTGTCCACTGTTGCAACTTTTACTTAATTTATTTATGACATAAAATTACTAATTACTAGGGATGCACCGATTAATTGGCCCTTTTGCCGATTATTAATAATCGGCAAAATTGGGCCGATTAATCGGCGAAAAAGTTATTTATTTTATTTTATTTTTTACAAACTATACTTTCACCAAGAAACTACTGAGAAAAATTTTATTAAGAGAAAACAAATGTAATTTTCTGCAAAGTTTACTATAACATGTAGTATGAAATGTACAGAGTGAAAACAAAACAAGTAGTTCATGAACTGAAGTAGTTGTTTTTCTATTGCTGCGTTTAACGGAATGGAAAATTCAAAGATAGACCTCACATCTGATATTTATATGACACTATAACGGATTTATTCAACTCCTGAACTTTTAAATTGGAATGCGGAAACATGAATAGTTCATTTTATTTATATTATCAGTCAAATTCTACCGATCAATCGACGGAAAAAATATTTTAAATAAAACTAATTCACGCATGCTATGAACAAGAAAGTACGATGAATAAATTTATATACAATAAACAAATCATTTTCTGCTAACATAAGTGTAACATGTGGTAGGAATGTCTAATAATTAAAAATAAATAAATAAATAAATAAATAAAACAAATAATTCAAAGAATGAAATATTGAAAAATATTCTCACAGTTTATTTAAAATTTTTGATAAACTATTGTTCCTATTTTGAAGAAATATATAAATATAGATAATTGCTGCTACATTTTTCATTGGTCGATTATTTTCTTCTTAGCACAGTGGTTTTAGATAATCCATAAATTGTACAAAGAATAGAAGTATTGATGTAAATGGCTAGGCTGTTAATAATTGAAAATAAAATTTTACTGAAAAGTACTCTTAAATTACAGTGCTTTAAACTACCTAAAGAATAACTACCCTTTGTGCAGAAACAACAGGTGATAAACAGGGCCAGATTAAGATATCATGGGGCCCTAGGCCAAATACTTTTTTGGGGCTCCCTGTACTGAGACTTTACAATTTTAGGCATACGATAAAACATAGTTAGGCATTGACTACAGCAATTTTAGTCATTTGGGGGCCCCTAAATTGTGGGGGCCCTAGGCCATGGCCTAGATGGCCTATTCAGTAATCAGGCCCTGGTGATAAAAACAATGTTGTTGAAGCGTAAATTTGCAAATATATATATATATATATATATATATATATATATAACTTCTTTCTTTCTTGGTACAATTTTTTTGGCAAATGGAAGCCAGGGGTGCACCGAACTAAAATTTTTGGGAGGAGGAAAATTATCAATTTGCCTAATGAAGTCCTAATTGAACTGAATGATACTTTTTCAAAAAAAAAAAATGTTTATGTCTAGTTAACATAAGTGAAGGGGCAAGTGGATAAAGGTGATATGTGACATTTGAATTTCGCCGATTTACACAAATTTAAATAAGTGTGTATTCAATTGTGTTGACTCACGAACACAATTGAAGGGGCAAGTGAATAAAGGTGATATGTGACAATATTTTAAGTTTCTAGAAAAAGCTTAAATATATATATATATTATCTTATCCCTTCCATCCATGGTAAAAAGCGTGCTTTTCTAAAATTGTCACATATCACCTTCATCCACTTTCCCCTTCAATTGCTAATAATGTCTTGTGTTAATGCAATTTTTTTTAACAATTATATGAAAATTAGTTAAAATTTTGAAATTGTTTTGGAAAAATTAGGAAAAGGAAAAAAATATTTAATTTTCTGTCAAAGAAAAATTGTCATTTAATGCTAAGAAAATATTGCTGACCATGAAATGACGCTAAAAGTTTTTGTCCTAAGTGATTTCGAAATTAGTAGGGAGCATTTGACAATTATTTGTGCGAAAAACACAAATTAATGGTAATTTTAGTTTTGGGGTCTGATTAATTTCGTATGCGGATTACTTTCTGCTTTGACGTAAGTTTCAAAAGTTTTTTAATGACAACGTACGGAATCGGCCAAAAAAAAAAAAAAAAAAACAACTTTTCTTCAACTGTGGGAGTATTATTTCGATGATTAAGATTTTGGCGCAGTCTACAAATATCAGACAACAATCGTTTTATTTTAGTTATATCGTAAGAAGTAAAGTATTATTACATAGTCTTTGGCGCCAGAACTGGCGTCAGTGGAAAACATTACCCATAATCTTAGTTATTATAATATTTTTGCAACAAATTCGGCAAGATACCTGTTCGATTGTATTCTAAGTGACCAATTGTAAGTACCGCCCAATCAACGCCAACAAATTTTTAAAAATACTGTAAAATTGTATTTAAAGTTCCATTAAAGTGGAAAATACTGAACCTAATCCATTTATTAGTTGCCAATCTCTTCAAGCGATTACATTACCGATACTCTAAAACACTAAAACACATACTGTCGGCCCCGCTCAAACGAATACTGTCGGTTCCAAGAAATATTATTTGATTAAGCGGAGAATTCGATTAAGCGGAATCTTTAGCATTGCGTCTATGGCATGGGAAATATCTAGTTCCAGGATATTTTATTCGTTTATCCGTTAGACGATTAAGCAGGACCGACAAATTCACGAAACTTGTGAAAATAATTGATACAGTCAACAATTTACTAACAAAGGAATACAATTTATTCTAAAAAAATAATATTTTCACGCAGCAATGCACATTAAAAAACACATTGCTTAAGGATAAATATTCTACTTACACAACTAAGACTACAAAACGTTTTAAATACAAATCATGGTAAAAGCCTGGATATTCCCCATGAAGCTGGAAAAAAAACCTTCATGATTTGACTTGAGAAAAGCCTTGGACATTAAATACGGAAAGAAGAAATGATGCCCGCAATTTTAGCTTTCGACAGGGAGTTGAGATGATACACTAAATACTGAGTTAGTTTGGTCAATGCCTTTTGATTTATGAAAAATATGTACCTTAAATTGGAATGAAAAAGACGCTACCGATCGAACTTTTTTGAATATCGTTATAAATTATAGCCTATGTGTTATTCTGATGTATATGCTACATTATGGTAAAAGTTTCATCAAAATCCATTCAGTAGTTTTTGCGTGAAAGAGGAACAAACATACATCCATCCATACATCCATCCATACATTCATCCATCCATCCATACAAACTTTCGCATATATAATAGTAGTAAGATGTATATTTTAAAAAAATCACTTTTTTTCACGTTATTGTTTCTTTTTAAATGCTTGAAATATGAATATATCACATAAAATAATTTTTTGTGAGTTATTTCATATGCTTTGAATGCATGAATATGTCTTATGAGTAAAAAAATGCAATGAGATTAGCTAACGGCATTGTTTTTCATATTTTAACCATAAAATCCCGATAAAAGCAATGATAAAACTTTGCGATCGCAGCGCCCCCTGAAGATATTAACCGATTTTTCTCAAATTTTGCACAAAAGCTAACTATCACCAAAGACAACTTTTGGCAACTATTAGAAGTTGATCTGAATTTTTTTTTTATTTTTCGCCCCACCCTAATGGGCACCCCTGAGTATACTGATGCAACTTTTTTTCTGAATTTATTTATAACATCAAATTACTAATTGGAAATGCTAAGTGATTACAGTTATCTGTCAACTAATGCGCTATTGACTTAGTGACTTGAGCTTGAACGCCAGCACTATTTATTCTCCTAACATTAGATAATCTTACCCACAATCGAGCGTTTTTCTGGGATTTGCAGCGTTATCTTCAGTTGAGAGCTATTGTTTACGGAGGTCTGGGTCTGGTAGTTTGTTTATCTTCAGCAGTAGAATGCTACGGGTCCAAGGTCTGAAGAAGCTAAATAAGCCCTATGTTGAAGTTGTCTTCAATTTGCAAGCCCCTTTTGTTTACTTATTTAAATTTTTGTAGTTGAAAATAGCAGCAATTGGCCTTGTTTTGAGTCATGTTCCACTTAAATATGATGCAAAAAAATGGAGGGTTTAACAAAGCAGTAACATCATCAGTAGGGAAAAGTATAACTACCCTTTGTGCAGAAACAACAGGTGATAAAAACAATGTTGTCAAAGCACAAATTTGCAAAAAAAAAAAAAATCTTTTCTTTTTTGGTACAATTTTTTTGGCAAATGGAAGCCAGGGGCGCACTGAACTAAAATTTTTGGGAGGAGGAAAATTATCAATTTGCCTAATGAAGTCCTAATTTAACCGAATGATATGCATTACACATGTCATGCACACATAATAATGAATGTGAAAAAACATTAGGCATCTTTAAAAAACAATTTTAAAAATTGAAAAGAACAAATAATCTCAATGTTGCAATATTATCTTCCAATCGCCGAATCGTCAGCAAAATCCTCCGAAAAAGGAAATTTTTGGGAGGTCACACGTCACAGTAACCTCCCGGGACCTCCCATCGGGCGCTCCTGATGGAAGCATTTATTTTATAGCCTAGAATAGATCCCTTTTAAAATTCTTAATCTCAAAAACGGATTTTTCAAAATGACAATAGTAATAAAACTAATAACAGAGAAATAGACCCTTCACAAAATAATTGCATGCAATAGCGTGAAAGAATCGTCTTATGAAGCTGAAAGGAATGAAAGTATTTTTCCAGAAAAGGAACATTGTTGACGCGATAGCGGGTATCGCGATTGAAGTTTTTTGTGACGATTGCTGAAAAACGGTTGCAAGGTGCTTCAAAAAGCAGAATGGTGTTGTAAAAAAGCTACTAACCGCTTCAAAGGTTTCTAGGCACTTCAAAAAGGCCACTAAGTGCTTCAAAAAGGCTATTAGGCACTTCTGAAAATCTAGTACAGTTTCAGCTGCTTATATGAATCACGTTTGTTCTAAACAGCTTTGATCCAATAAAGCGACTCATTCGATAAAACGGTTATTTCAATAAAACTAAATTTTGCTCTGTTATTGACGATTTGATTCATTAAAGCAGCTGATTCAATTAATCACTGGTCCAATTGACCGGCGTCCATTTTGGTCACTTCAAAATATCCGAGGGTGTGTGCAGAGCTTACTCCTTTTTACAGATAAACAAGAATTAAGAATGGTAGAAAAATCATCACTATACCATACACACACCCACATCACTAAAACCATAAAAGTTTGAGAAAACATAAATTAAGAAACAACTTATGAAAATGGAAGCCAAACTGTGCAAAGGATAAGGAATGAATTTGCGATCCAGAGCGATTCTTTAGAATGTGGAAAGATGTTCTTATCCTTCTAGAAATGGCGAAATCCTTCCTCGTGATCTGATCACAAAAACCCTTTTTCTTTCTGCCAAAACAAATTACACGAAAAGAGCTAAGAAGAAAACGAAAACGAGAAACATCTTTTTCTGATGCCCCAGAGACTCTTTCGTTCCTCAAAAGTTGTAAAGATCCCTCCTCCTTTTTGGGGGTTCCTTTCGAAAAAGCTTGGCATGGCAAGGGGGAATATTCGTCTGAGAAAATTAGGTCTAATTAAGAAACAAATTATAAAAATGGAAGCCAAACTGCAGAGAAATAAGGAATGACTTTAGGATCTAGAACGACTCTTCAGAATGTGGAAAGATGTTATTCCTTGTTCTTAAAATGGCGAAATTCTTCCTCGTGATCAAATCACAAAAGAAACCCCTTTATTTCCTTCCAAACAAGAATCTCAGGTTAAGAACAACTAAAGAAACTATAGGAAAAGGACTAAAAAGGAAAGCAAGCGAAGAAAGAGACGCCTTTTTCTGATGCCCCAGAGACTATTTCGTCCCTCAAAGTTGCAAAGATCCCTCCTCCTTTTTGTGGGTTCTTTTCGAAAAAGCTTGGCATGGCAAGGGGGGAATATTCGTCTGGGATAAATTGCTAAACGGGCAGAAGGTAACAAGAAAGGAAAAGCAAAAAAAAAGAAAAAGAAACAGCTCCCCTAAACCTCTTTTTCCCCATTTTCTTCAACTACTAAGTACAGGTGTTAGTGTGTGTAGCCTGTTTACTGAGATTTGTTCGAATGGGTCTGTATGGAACGCCCATCGCTTTCCAAGAACTGGAGTCAAGTTCGAGGACGGAGGTTCGCTTCGGGAGAGGAATGTTTGGAGAGCGCATTCTTTCGAATGTATTAGCATCTTTAAAAGCCCAGAACTTATTGTTGCGTTTAGTGCGGAGAGCGAACCTAATCTGTAGAGGAATTTCGAGATGGCTCTCTCTGGAAAAATGTTGTAATTGGGAGGTTTTATACGGCGTGGACCGTAAATGAATAAATAATGTTAAGAGTTATTATTAGATAGATGATATAAAAGAGTAACTGTACAGCCAAACTGGACTGCTACTTAATTTTGAATGCTCATCATAATAGTGGGCTCGTACTGTTTGTGGCAGGCATTCAAAATCTAATCGTAGATCTTCAAGTGTCGGTAGCATTTTGAATACTCTAGTCTTTTATATTGATAAAAGTGTTTCTAGTAGTTACGAAACATGTACAGTCATTTCATTTCATTTCGCACTCCAGGGTCCCCCGTACCTACCACAGCTTCGTGGTTTAACCGGGATAGGGCCCTGAAGAGAGCTCTGTTCTTAATTTTGAACCAGAACCTAGGGTCGAGCAAACCCTAGGCCCAGCACCCCCAGAAGTATCGTTTCACTTGGAGGACTTTGTGACCACGACATTTTTAACGCCTCCCAGCCACCATTAACTTGCACTATCAGGGCTAACTTTTGCAACATTTGATCTTTTTTATTATATTTGATTTCGAAAGAAAGTGAAGAGTGCCAATGCTGTCCTTTATCGGCCAAATTTTTATATCAGTTTTCTATTATTAGGCTGCTAATTATTCCAACTATATCCTTTTCACAATGGTATTTTTTTCTGAAAAACATTTTTTTTCTTTTATGTAAAAAGCCTGTAAAGTCGATGTGAAATTAATTCTTAAAAAAAAAAAAAAAAAAAAAAAATAGAAATACATGCATTCATGTGTGTCTTAAACCATTGGTTGCTAATTTCATTTAGTTTTTTGAGCCCCGAAAAAGATGTTGTTGAAATAGTCGGAAATCGCCGAGAAAAGTCTTGAAATTACTAAGCTTAAACGCGGAGTAGGCGAAAGTTTGAAGATATTTCCAAAACTTTGACGCTAAAATCAGATTCTAAATTTAGTATCAGCTTCGTGGTACTTGGCAAAGGTACCATAGAATCCCATGTTTAGCCGTTAGTGACATTTTCTATTCAATCTCTGTAAAACTGTATTTTATGCCTGCGTTCTAGGTACCGCAAGAATAGCACTCTTCACAAATGCTGCTTTCGTGCCTCAAAAGTGAGTCATTTTAACCTTTCAACAGCGTATTAATGAGTAAAGATCATTTGAATTCCAAAATTTTAAATTATAGTTTTTAACAACGTATCATTTTTTAAAATAGGAACTGTTCCTCGAACAACTCTTTTTAAAGCAATATTTGAGCGTGCAGACGTAAAAGAAACAGATTCCAGAGCTGAATTATAAGAAAAACTTACTCCTCTTTTAGCCCAAATATAATTGAGCTCATCTAAGTTATAGCATCTTCTTACCAGAGCCTAAGATTTCAATTTTCTACCTTTCTAATACTAATAGTTTGATCAAAACTGAACTCTTTTATAACGAATTATTTTGTCTAAAACCAGGCACTTTAATTTTACTGAATTAACGAAACGCTTATATCCCTGTTAGTTTTAACACAACGGAAACATATATTTTGGTTTTAATAAATAACTTTTCTGCAGAGAAATATATTTTTTTGGTTTCATCAATATTTTTTTAACTTGAAACACAAAAATGCATTCAGAATCTTCAATTTTCTCAAAATTTTTATTATTAAAACCATTGGCTTTTAATACAAAAAGTTTGACTTTTCTTGTCTGCGCTCTTGTTTAAAAACTTTTAAATGCTCAAAATTAAATAAATAGAAATTTATATGTATACAAATAGATATATGTATATATGTATGTATGTTCCTTATACACATCTAGTTTTCGTCAGATTTTCATCAAACTTGGCTCAAGGATTCCTTGATGCAATAGAATTCACATAGGCGGGGCTTTGAAATTAAAAAAAAAAAAAAAAAATCCGAAAAGCTCAAAATTTAAAATTTTTCGTCTCAAAATGGCCGTTTTCTTTCAATTTTGAAAAAATAGAGTAATAGAGATAGGCCTTTAAGCATACAAATTGATAAAATTTAACACATTTAAATATGAGTATTTTCCAGAAAAGATTACGATTAACAATGAATCATCAATTTAAGGCTCACCTATTTCATTTTAGCGTGAAATAAGTTTAAAACAATTATTATTCATGTTCTAATCACCTTGGAACATTGGCACAAATATTGTATAATGCAGAAAAATGAGAAGTTCCAACAGATATTTAGTTCTAATTTTTGCGAGTATTTTTTGATCCTCCTATTAGAGGAATTGCGCAAAAGACAGATAGATGCAATTTGTATATGCACATGTGGATAGAATTCATTTGTTGTATTAATAAGCACCCAGGTAACGCCGGGTAATAAGCTAGTATGTAAGAAAACAGAAAAAAAGTGAATCATCTATACGTTGAAAGCTTTTCTTGACGAAGCTCGTTTCCGTAACATTTCCGTAAACGCTAAATAATTAAGTATTTATAAACTGTGCAAAAAATCTATTCCAAATAATCAAACTTTTTTTTTTTCTTTTTTGGACAAATTCTACATTAAAAGTTCTTTGGAATTGATGTTTGTTCGGAACAAATCCTACCCTTTATTCAGGACTTAAACTTTTCCGTAGGCTCTAATAAGTTTTTTTTTTTTTTTTGAACTTGTTGTTTGTTTAACTCGAACTATTTCTTCATAGTAGTAGGAGGAGTGTTAGTGGAACAGATATACATATTCACAGTAGTTTAAGAAAGAAAAATGTTTTTTTTTCTTAAAATTGCCAACAAAATAAAGGCTTTGGAATGAGTTTTATTTCATGTCTTTTTTTCTTATTTGCGTTATTTCATCAAAACTAGAACGATAAAAGTTTAGCTGTGCACTCAATATGTGATCAAAATATTTTAAAACCTCTTATATCTTTGTACAACTACTCGCACAAGACCATATACAAATAAATAAGGAATCGATAAAATAAAACATACATAATCACAACTATTTATGTTATTAAAATTGTCACAATAAATTCAAAAATGTGTTCTACTTTCACAAGCTTAACACCCTATGCCGCGAGTGCATGTAAAAACAATCAAAATTAACTCATGACAGGTGAGGGTCCAGAAAAAAAACCAACTCGAAAACATAGCAGCTTTTCCAATCTCCATCCCTCATCTAGTTGCAAAATGCACGACTTTCAGTTACTTCTCTTTTTATACCGAGAACGAACAGATTTTAAATCCAGAAATGTACAGAAGCGCAAAAAGTTATTAACAAATGAGATTAAGCAACTGTGTCGGCAAAAATGCTTGAATAACCAAATAAAACTTTTTCTGTTACACCTCAAAAAATTACATAACAACACGCATCCGCAAAGGCGTTCTTCCATCCCATGCTTGCTGGAAGAACGAGAATGTGTTCAGCACGCCACGCAAGATAAAATAAAAGAAAAGGGGGGGGGTGTAATAGACCTTGAATAGTAACTGCCATCGAGAAAAGGTTCAAGCGAAATAACTGTAACGATAAATAAAACAACCAGAAAAATGAAATAAGTCGAAAATCGCAATAATATATTGGAAAAAAATTGGCGAAAGACAAAGAAGAAATGAATAAAAACGAAATAAATCGGCGCGGGGAGGGGAGAGTAAAAATAACCATCCCGATATGAAGGATCAAAAACTCGGAACAGAAACTTTATATTTCAAGATGGCAGATACAATGCGGTATAAACCACGAAAGACAATGCCGGAGCTGTACCTGTACACGGCCATTGAAAGTGATTTAAAGAGCCATTTGTTTTCTTATGGGCTTCTTGGGGAGAGGAATGAAAACACAAGCAACAAAGCTCCGGCCGAATTCCTGTCCAACAGGTCTTTTCCCTATGTCCGCTGACCCTAGACCACGGGTCAGGTGATAGGAACTCGCGGGCTTGCTGAAGCGGCTGGGAGCAGTCAATCCTATCGGCCCGCGCGCGTGCGCTAATGATCTCTTTCTGCGCTGTGCGAGGGAAAGAGGGATTTTTTTACGATCTTGCAACAAAGGAGCTTCTTTGTTCTCGGCCAGAGGAGTCGGAATATTTCTTCTCCGATTCGAGGAAGTTTTAGCATCCTCAGTTTTTTAGGGCTTTCGTCAAAACCGGAGGCACTCCTGTTCGAATTTTTCTTTATTTCGCTTTCAGGGGTGCCCCGAACTGACATTTTTGGGAGGGGGAAAACTGTCACTTGCCGAATGAAGTCCCAATTTTACCGAATGATAAAATACAAGCATGCACTCATGTTCGTACATGCATAACATTTAGTGAGAAAAAAGAAAAAACATTAGGCATCTTTTAACCCTCGTGGGTCCCTTGGGGTCATATATGACCCCAATGCAATTTCTGTTTAATATATCTTGTTAATCAACCATTTGTTTTTAATGGCATTTTGTGTCTTTTATTCTTCTAGTTTTCTATTCAAAATAGTGCTATTATTACGTTTTATTTTTTCCCGAATTGCATTTTTTGCACACAAGATCCTTGGGGTCACTTCCCCAGAATGCCAAAAAAAGAGGACGTTGCAACTTTGTCCAAGAGAACTGGACAGAAAATGCATCGAAAAATGTAATAAGTGTTTGAAATTTACTTGCAAAAAATCATGTTTTTTCAGGTCTGTAACAGTTGTAAATAAATCTACAGTTATTGTAAGTTTTGCTCTGAAATTTTAATTTTCAATGCATAAACTAAATTTTACTTTGATTGTGTCTTTTTATTTTTATTTTTTTAGCATTAAAAAGTGTGCGAACTTAAATAATGCATGTAGCATTCATTAATAATAAGAAATTAATTAAAGGAAGCATTGGGGTCGTTTATGACCCCAAGGGTCTTGAGTGTAACTGAAATGGGAGGGACCCACGAGGGTTAAGAAACAATTCTAAAAACCAAAAAGAGCAAATAATCTCAATGCTGCAATTTTTTGTCTTCAAATTGCCGAATCGTCAGGAAAATGCGCCGAATACGGAAATAATTGGGAGGTCACGGTGACCTCCAATCGGGGTGCTCCTGTTTGCTTTTAGGACTTCAATTTCGGTAATTTCTGAGGAAGATTGTCCGAAATCCGCCTTTTTTTTTGTCCCTGATTGTCTCCTTCCCTCTAACTCACTAGAAATTGTAGAAATTGTATAAATTGTATTGAAAGAGCTAAAGTTTCAAAAACTTCTGGGGGGGGGGGGAGTGCTAAGGACTATCTTTTTAGATTGCGAGAAAATTCAGCATATTGTTCATTCTCCTCTTTTGGGCATAAAAGGAAAGTTCTCTTGGTTTGTGTGTTCATGTACTTAATACTAGTACAATAGACCTCTGGTCGCAGTGCTTGGTTCGTTTGAACCCCCCTTTCTCTCATTTCATTTCATGTACTCATTACATGAGAGATGTAAAGAGAACCTAAATAAATTACCCCAAATTTTCTCGGTCTATAAATCACTTTTAGTGCTGAAACGATTTTGAAAATCAATATCTAAATTATTTCCGGTGGAGGGTAGAGCATTTTTCTAGCATTACTCCCCCAACTAGCATTTTCCCCCCAAGACATTAAATCATTAAATTTGTACCTCAAAGCCAGGCTAATGTAAATTTACCGTAGAATTGCCCAAACATACGTCAAAAAAGTCTTGTTTTAGATGTCAGTAATTTATATCTTACTTTATTTTAAACAATATGTTTAAAAAAAGTATCTTGTTATCAGAGGCGTGCACGACGGTTGGGGGGGGGGGGGGTGAAGAAAAGCGACACCTGTTAGCCATGAGCCCGAGTCTGAAGGGGCATGTGCGGAGTTATGGGCATCTGACCCTCCCTCTCCACCCCTAGTGTCATCAAAGATAACTAAAAATTGCATTTTGCAACTTCAGTTTCCAAATCTCAGCACGAAAAAATTTCCGGGAGAGCCGTCAAACCTTTTTCTTCCCCTAACATTGCCAAATTTAGACTAAAAATTCGTTTTTAGGCCTTTAATCTCCAAGATATTCCGAGAGAGTGCCATACCCTTTCATCTCCTTCCAACGAATTATAGCATATAACTATAGCGGGTTTTTTTTCTTTTTTTTTTTTTTTTTTGAACTTCATTATAGGGTTGGTTAGGGTAAGTGGGCCCCTTTTTTAAAACAGTTCGTTTTTACAGTCTTATACAACAGCTTTAAAGCAAAAAAAGTTTAAACTTGTTGACTTATTTTATCGTGGACATTATTAATAAGCACAAGTTCAGCATTATTTCCTAAAAAAATGCTTTAAATATTTTTAACTGTCGTATTCTTTAAAAAATGATGTGGGTGGCCCACTTACCCTCTAGGAAGGGTTAAGTGGGCCACCCCCACCCCCTTTATTTATATTTAAAGTGAGCATGTCCTAAAAGGGGGTTTGCATGTCCTACCTGATAAAGTATGTAACATTTTAGTAGGAAATACTTTTTTGTAAATGTATCCATTAACGAAATATCTATTTACATTTAAATGTGTATGACAGAAAATTATAAAGCAGAATACAAAACAATTGTGTCTGTGAAATTCATTAAAAGCCGTTTGGCGCATTTTTTGCTTTTACATATAAATTAGTGTTGAACAAACATAATAGAGTCGATTAAGATCAATTTTGGTCAAATAAGAAAAAATATATAGGTTGAAAAAAAATGGAAACACTTAATGGCAGCGTCTGTTTGAAGTTTGTTGAGGGAGAGACATTATCATTTCATCCTCAGTTATAATTCTAACATCACTTACATCAAACCAATAAAAAGTGTAGCTATTTCTATTCTTTCTATCAAATGTAGCAGCATTTTTTTCATTTGTATCATATTGTAAAGTTAGAACTTCATAATACTTTATATTTTTCTTTTGTATGCAAGTTTCCCAAATACATAGTTACCAGCTTTTGCAGTTTTTGTAGCTAAAGAATCAATTCCTTCTAGGTCTGCATCATTATCTTTCATTTCATCTTAGAAATTGCTTCATCAGAACTGCTTTTCATTTTGAAATCATCATTATTATGAGGGGGCCCACTTACATCATAGTGATGGGGCCCACTTACCCTAACTGAGAAAAACCAAGGGATAAGTGGGACCCCTCCCCTTAAACACTTATTAATAATACTTTGCATAAAAATTCTTATTGCAATGTGTACTTTAGGTTAAACTCTACAAAAAACTTGATGAACATAGAAAAAATAATAAAAATTAACATTGAAACACTTCTTTGAAAAATGTTGCTCGAACTCGCAAAAAAAAATTTTTTTTTTAAACTTTTTTTGACATAAATTATACAATCCAAAAAAAAAAAAGTTCCATAAACCCAAATATATGCAAAACCAATCATTGTGATGAAATATAACATGATCAGTTCAAAAAAATACAAAAATCATATGCGCATTTCAGTTTTAAGGGGGTGGCCAGCCACTTACCCGAACCAACCCTAATAAAATTTCTGGGAAGCATCTCGCGAATCCTTTCTTAACGGCATTAAAGAGAGCCGTGAAGGCATTTTTAGGACATAAATTCTAAAACATTTTTTCGGAAAGGTTGTCAAACTACTACCCTTTTTCTAACTCTGCTACTAAAGATAGTCTGTCTGAAATTGCTCCTCTATGTTTCGAATTAAAAATTTTTTTGAATGGATCCCCTTTATTGAACGTCTCTAAAGATAAACTGAATTTGGGTTTTTGAAAATGAAATTTCCTATATACCTTTGTAGAGTGGGTCACCAGTCTCCAAACTCCCTTTCCTCAAATAGCCTAAAGTTGACTTCAATTTAAATTTCGGGAGGCAACCCCTTCTGCTCCATCATTACAAAACAAGTGAAAATTAGGCGTCGGAAAATTTCCGGAGAGATTTCTCGAATCCTCCTCATTCCCTCTACTTCCCTAAAGATATCTTAAAATTGAGTATTTATATCTTTAATTTCAGAAAGTTTCCGGGAAAACCCCAACCCCTAACGTCATCAAAAACAGCCTAAAGTTAACTTCAATTTTAAAACAGTTCCAGAAGGAGATAAAACCTTCCTCTTTCATCTGGGGAAAATTGAAGATCTGACTACAGCAGTTCAATAACTTTATATTGCAAAAAATATTTTAAAAAGTGGTGCAAGGGTAAGCCTGGTTGCATTGGGCCCACCTCCAAAATCTTAACCTATATACGCCACTGGAAGGGGGGGGGGGACGTGAATACTGCGAGTTGAATGAGAGGTGAAATATGGGCAGGGTAAACAGCATTGAGGGGGCGGCGAAAAAGTCATTTGTGACAGGGCCCGAAATTTGTGTGCCCTTTTATCAAACTGAACAGAAATGCACCAAGAAGATTTTTGTCTGTAACATTAACAAAATTGAGCTGAATTTCTACTCTCTAGAGTATCAACAAGCATCATTTGATAGGATAGGCCGCAGCAATCTCTTTGCCTCGTTTAGAAAGTAATGAGGTGAATAAATCTCTAAGAAATGGCCCAGTTATAGTTTTTTTTAAACAATCATTTAAGTGAAAAGCTGTTTTGAAAAGAGAAATGTTGTGCAAAATTGTAGTTCCTCATTAGAACCTTTGAATCTGGCGGTGGCTAATGGCCGTGGTTTTCTTCTTTTTTGCCCCATTAGTACCTTTTTAACTGTGAAATAAGCAGGCTTGAAGCCGGTCAAATTTTGTCTTGCTTGTAGAGTTTTTTGGGAAATAATTGGGCAAAAAATTCCCATAGCAATTCAAGTATAGAATTTAATCGCGTGAGTTCTGAAAATTTTCTTCTTGTTTGCCAGTTGTTTTGCTTGAGCTGAGGTACAAAGTTTAGCAGCTTTAATGTGTTTACACTTATGGAATCATGCAAAGTGAAAAGAATTTTCGTTTATCTATTTATCTTACACGTATTTTAAACTTTCACTTGTAAACTCCAAAGCTTATTTTCCAAAGTGGATAGTGATGCTTGTGTTAACTTGGGGTCTTCCATAAATGAAATGCCGTTTGAGGGTGAAAGAGCTGTGACATTCAGAGTTAGTGATAAGTAAAGGTTGACCCTAGCGGTCGCCACTCGCCAGTGGCGACTATAAATTCACTCTTTGGCGACTACAAGATGTTATGTTAGGCACCAAATTGGCGACTTACTTTTTTTTCTGAACAAAAATTTAAACTGCCGATGCATCGTGCCGATTATGAAAAGAAAATGGCTAATGGTCATTAGCATTGTCACTGGCGGCCAAGGTTGGAGAGAAAATCGACCCATCTGCTGTACAAAATATTTGAATACATAATTTCAACCTAGAAAATGCAATGAACTTTGTTGGAAAAATAGTGAGAGTGGACTAAATTTATGATTAATCAGCAGATTAAATAAAATGTTTTTTTAAACTTCAAGTATGCGGGTGCGTTTCTTTTTTGGTTTTTTTTTTTTTTTTCGCATAATGTCTTATTATTTGGATTTTAAAATAAATAATTTTTCTTTTTCTGAAAAGGCTTGTAAGTTTTTTTTAAAAACATTTTTCTTTTATGTATAGTAATTTAGTCAAGATATATGCAGGTATATAGTGTAATATTACTGTATGCGCAATGAAGGGAAGTGGGATTACAGTTTTGGAACTTGGTTCAAAGGAGCCACCAACAACGCCAAAGTGGCCACTAACTTTTTTGGGTTTATTGGCCACTGGCCACTATCAATTTTTTTTTAGTCTCAAGCTTTTGTGACAAGAGAGGGATGGGAAATAAGAAGTGTGACAAATCTTATATGCTATTTCTCAAACCTGTTTTAGGTGACCACGCCAGATTTTTCTTATTATTTTAATCAAATGTTTTTTTACTGGATAATTATATATAATTTGCATGGATTCATTTAATATATGCTTTTTATTTGAGGGGTACCTCAAATTAGCCGTCCTAATTCTTTTCTTAAAATTAGCAAACTATTTCATGCTTTGGTCCCAAAATGCAATATTATGAACAGTTAATTTGCATGACCTTATTTAAAACGGCTTCTATTT
>JAXGGA010014654.1:0-31449 GCA_038373865.1 Uloborus plumipes
GCATAGAAGTTGTTGTAAGAGAATTTATCTTAGATTAAAGCGTATGGCGTTGAGTTCTGTTAACCTTAGTTTAGGGGAATATTTATTTTCGACATCAGAATTTCAAGTAACGTAAGTTTACCCTGTGAGTTTTCACAATTTAAAAATTATTTACACAGGCAAATTTCGATTATTTGTTCATGCTGGGAAAACATGTTATACAACATTGATTTTTGTCCTTGTTCAGTTTTTAATTGTTTACCAAATAATTATTTGATCAATGCCCATGCTGGCGTGGAACTTTTTTTTCTCCTAGAAATGTCAGTTTACCCCCCCCCCCCTGCGGTTGTGTAGTTCCAGAATTGCATGTTACATTGACGTGATAAGACGTTCAGAACTGTCAGTCAGTTAAGAATGCAATAGAGAATTTAACTCTTTAAAATTTCCGTTTTCTATTTGGTAATTAATTGCGAAGTGTTGCTTCGCATGTACACGTATTGGTGTGGGACGTATTTGCAAAGTGCATCGAAGCTTAACAAAAGTGCAATCCCTCAATTTTCGTACTTACATTAAGGTACAAATACGTATTCCTCTTTAAACGCTTATTAGAGTTAAATATAACGGACAAAAGTTAATTCAAATTAGAAAAATACTTACATTTATGTTTAGCAGGCGAAAAAATATATATACTGATGTTCTATTGTAAGAAGACAACTTTCCATCGCTACTTTTACTTAAACATTGCGTCGGTCACGTTGTCTAGCTGTCAGAAATGACTGACCGTGATGCGGTGGCTCCGGGTTCGAATCCCGGCTCGGGCATGAGCGTATTTTCTCTCTGCTATGAATGGATGCCTACCCTATAAACGGGTCCGTATGACATGTGTGTTTAGCTGGAACGTTCTTCCACCTTAATGGTGCTCGTAATAACGGAAGTCGTTCCTATCGTGCATTAAATCAAGTTGGGGAGAGTGGTAATGAATGGGCCATGGTGATGAATGGGCCACTAACAAAATATGAAAAAGTATTTGCAGGATTTTTTTTTTGATGCCACCAATAGATGTAGCTAATAGTTCTACTAAACTCATCCAATTTTCATTCGTTTGTGTTGAGCCATTTTCAAACTAGACTGGCATGGTCAAGAGTCTGACTGAAAAGTAAGTTTTTCCCTTTTTAGTAAAACATTTCCTAGCTAAAATGTACCAAGTATTTCACTGCATACATATGTATAAACTAGTCTTTCCATATCTATAAACTAATCTTAAGATGTATTTTGATGTTATCTAAATTCAATGTACTCAAAAAAGCTAAATGTATTCCAAAAGTGTAGATGGGGCTGAATGGGCCACTATGTCATGGTAATGAATGGGCCACCAAAATATTGTTTTTCTTCCTTTTCTTTGGATTTTCGCATTAATATGAAACACATCTGACTGTCATAGATAGATTAGGATTGCTGTCGTCAAAATAGGTTTGTAGTAACTTCTAAATATAATTTGCAGATCTATATTATATTCCTATAGTACAATAGACCTCTGGTCGCAGTGCGTGGCTTGAAAAAGTCCCCCTCTCTCCTTCATATTCTATTCCTCACAGTACAATTTCACTTTCTTTCTTGGTCCCTTAAGTTAGATATTTCTTATTCCCGATGTCTAGTAAATTTAAAAAAAAATTGAATTTTGACAAGTTTGAAAATGAAGATGAAGTTTTTGAAAGTGATTTTTAATATTATTTTTGAAATATATAATTTTGTTAAATCATAGTGTGTATTATCTGTTATTTTTTTATATATATTTGATGTTATTTATTTCTTACAATCTCATTATTTAGTCATTTTTCTGCTACAATTGGTATGCATCAGTTTTATTTAAATTGCATCAGTTTTGATGTTTATATAATTTTAAATCAGTATGATTTTGTATCATCATGTCAGGTGCCACATTTATTTTGTCATATTCAGCAAATAAAAGATTAAATCCACATGTTTTCATTAAATTCATTTAGTGGCCCATTCATTACCTTCGATGGCCCATTCAACCCCATAGGTGGGGTTGAATGGGCCAAATTTCAAAATTTTTATTTTCTATTATAATTCATTATAGACAGGTGCTAATCCAACTTTTATGACTTTTTTAGATAGCCAGATAAGTAAAGTAACTAAAACACCAATTTAGAGTTAAAACAAAGTGTTAGAAAAAATTACAAAAATTCAAAACCAAAAAGTGGCCCATTCATTACCACTCTCCCCTAGATTTCATCTACTCGGGCTTGCATAACCGAGTGATATTTGAAACAACAACAACTTAAACACTGCTTCCTAAATATCCATTTGGTGCAAAAAATTTTAAATTTATCTGAAGATTTTCATTTTCAAATTGAAATTTCAAAAAAAGGTTGAATGCATTTGTAACAGCCCTCTTATGCCTCGGAAAATTACCTTTCTAAATCTTTTTCTAGACTTGCGTAGACCTGTCTATTAGATGAAACATTAAGATTTTTTCCCGTAAGGCGCCTTTCTCCATTTTCAAGAAAGTTATTCCTATTTTACATGTCTATAATTTTTCGTTATTCAAGTTTCCTTAACAATGTTGAAAAAATTTTGGCAGTTAACTCAACTACTCTAAAGCAAAAATTTACGAAAATGTGATTATATTTCATTTATTATCTTTTAACAGAGCTCAGTTTTTCAAGCTAATAAAAAACTCGATTTTCAGGTCTTTTTTCCAGCTGATATGTGGTAGGAAATGATTTTTGTTTGTATAAGGGGCAACATATATAACGGACGACAAGCAAAAGCTACTTTTATACTTTCTCAAACTGTAAGCCTCGGGGAGATTGGGAAAGGAAAAATCAATAAGTGAAAATAAAAGATATTTATGAAGAACCAAATTTCCAATCAATGCGTAAAAAAAGCCATCTTTTCTTTTATAGAAGATACTTATCAAGACTAGGATAATACTTTAAGCTGTTGAACAGCAAAGAAATGGGAAATATGAAGAGAAGAATAACAAAATGAAAAAAGGAATTATAGAAATGTTGGCGATAAAAAATAGTCTCTCTCAAGGAGATAAAAATAAAATCTTCAGCAAAGAAAAATGTACAAGTTTCGGATCTTGTCAATTTATGTTGAACATTTTGGAAGCAGAGAAAAGTATATGAATGTTAAAAAGAAATAGGATGTCTATTTCGATCTTAGGAAGATAAGAGAGATAATGCACGGCGTTAATGGATTTGGTTTTTAATAGGCTTGCTTTTGAGCGATAAAATGTGTTTCCCAATCAATCTCAAATTTGATAATATTATTATACGATAGTTTTTTTTCTCTCCCGACAAGCTGTGCAGATATGTCTCTATAACTCTGAGCTCTCTCTTGTATTTCGTTACATCAATCGCACATAGCTAGTAGATATGTTACAGTTTAATAGGGATCAGGGTATAAATAAATTTAAGACTAAATTTATACAACTTTTATGAGATTTTAAATGCCCATGATAATCATCCTCTTTATGTTTACATGACATTTTTACTATATTTAAAATTACTACTTTCAAAGTTTTTATTTTCAGAAAATATAGGCTTTTTGTAACTAAAGTTCCCTTTACTTTGCTTATATATATGATGAGATTTAAAAAAAGTAAGGTAATAAGGCCATGCAATAAATTTTATTCGTGACAAATATATATAGTGTTTAAGGTTGCAAAGATGCAGATTAGTTCTCTGCATAATCACCATATTTATCGAGGTTTCTGTTGCAGTGGTACACCAATTTATCGAAACGGGCATGGATGATTTTTTTTTTTTTGTACAAAAGCAATCAGCTTCGACATACATGAGGTTGAGGACCACGTACTATGCGCCTTGCCTCCTGCTTGAATGTGCTTGCTACCTGACAGGCACAGGACAGGTTACGGCACAGAGGGGTTGATGTAACATCCATGGGCAAAGCGGGACTCGACCCCGCAGAACTCTTGCTCACGAGTAGAAGACTCTACCTCTAGGTCATCGAGCCCCCATGGAGAAAATTATCATTCAGTTCGGGAAACTGGCACAAGACAGCTTACCGAACCGCTGCACTCCTAAAATACTGAAGTTATAAGTGTTTCTTTACCGGGTCTGAAGGGATGGAGATCATTTGGTGCGAGGTCGGGACTGCAAAGGGAGTGAAACGATACCTTCCACTGTAGCAAATCACGTGAGCTGTTGTCGTGTGCATCCAGTCATTGTCGTGCAACAACAAAACCCTTATTGTGAGCATTGCTGATCGTTTACGGTGAATTGCCTCTCGCAATCGACCCAGCGTGGCACAATAATGTTTGACCACGTTTCTTTTGACGCAACCATTGTCTAACTGACATTTCGTCTAGCTAGTGGTCATGCAAGCCCATCTATCAGCACCGTTTTAAACATCTGATCATCTTTGTTCTCTTCAGTTTAATTTTAATTCATACATAGAATTTGCATGACAGTCAGAGCTCCTGTTACTTTACTTTTTGAAACACCTTCGTATTCTAGCCGAAATTAAAGGTTTGTCAGTGTATGCATATTTATTGGATCTGCATTATAGTTTGATATTTTAAGAAGGTCTGAAAAGCAGTTTTCATTCCACACTAATCTTTTTAATGCCTTTTTAATGTTTTTACTAAGCCGATCATTTTGAGTAAGAGCAAAATTGTGTTGCCGTTCAAAATTTCATTAATTCTAACCATTGCCACGGGCCCCTGTGTTGTCTATAATCACCATAGTCTCGAATGTGTAACTTCAAATAATCAAATCTAAAATTTAGGTATGATTGGTTTAGCGGATAGACTAACACCACTCAGACTTTGCGTATAGGAGAAGTTACTTTTGGATCACTGTATATCTTGATGTTTTTACCCTGTACCTGATGTGTAAGATTGATAATGACTATTTACAGGGATATTCGTAAAATATCCCTAATATCCATGATATGTCTAATATACACTTTGATATTGCGATCACTCAGAGTAGTTTAATAGTATCTATTCTTGGGATCTCCTGCGGATATTGAGCAGATATGAGGGTATCTCAGAGCTCCCTCCTAGAGTTAAATATATACATTTAACTAAGTATTTAGATTGGATATAACAAGCGAATGATGAAGATGTAATTTGGAGTTTCATGGCTATCTGAGGAACCATTTTGCAAAGAGGAAAATGTGTTGTTCTCGCTCAGCATAAAATTACAATAGTTTATTGAAAAACTATAAATTTTCATTTGTATTTTTTTTGCTTTATTTTTTTTAATTTAATGATTTTTTACATTATTTTGAGAAAAAACACTACTCCGTTAATGCGCTGCTTGCAAATTGTTTGAAACTTCATAAAATGGAAAACTCTGTACTTCAGAACCAGAACGACGTAAGTCCAAAAAATGGCGATTTTCACTTTTTTGCTGTATTGTATGTAGAATCTTATTCCGCATCGACCCACGAGAATGTTATTCTAGAAAAGAAATTTCGCAATTATTTAGCAACCTTAAAAGAGCTCGAATCCCATCTTTTACATGCATTCTACAATCGTTTTCGCTCTCTACTGAAAAGTGACGAAAATGGACCTACGTTTGTCTGATTCTGAGGTACAGAGCTAGCCAAACTATTTAAACGTCTGATGAGTCAAGAATAAGGACGAAATTGCAGTCTCAGGATGTCATGCCCGAGCTGTGGGTGTATTTGCTTCAGTTCTGCCTTGACCTTCACTTATGTGCTGTAACTCATTGGATATTACCCACCTTTTGCCATCAATTTTTCAGTTGAGCCGTATGATGGTTTGCTGCACTGGAGAGGTAAATTAATTTTACCTACCAATTTGAAGGTTATCTTAGCTTCAATAAGAGGATAGCTGCCTCCAGCTCGATTAATGGTTATTCCTGACTAATGAGTCCAGAATAAGGACAAAACTACAGTCTCAGGATGTCATGACTGAGCTGTGGGTGTAATAAAAAATAGCATATTATTATTTCTTATAGTTATTCAAAACTAAATGCAAATGTCTTGCGATGCTCGTACATTTTGAAAAAACACTCTGTGCACACATACACTGGTGGTCAAAATTATAAGGACAAAGGGGAAATGGCCAAATCTTGGCTACCGTTAACTGGAAAATTAAGCAAATTTTATGGCAGGAAACTATTGCTAAATGAAGAATATTTTAATCAGTTTTGATGTAAATATATGGGAAATTCATATTCATAAAATACTTTTTGGATTTAGACAGCCATATGACGTGGACTATATTTTTGAGCTCTGAAAAGCAAAATGTAGATGTTTTTTGCTCTGCACAAGGCAGTACTTAACAATATAAATGCTTAGTAAGCGATTGGTATCGTCGCATTCCATTTTTGCAGTTATGCCACTAGGCTAAACTTTCGGAGTTCGAGAAATGAAAAGTGGTTGCACTTAAACTTCAGGACTAACTGCACATCAAGTAGCAACGAAGCTGAATAGATCGAAAATTGTTATTTATAATTTCCTTAAAAATCCCGGCAAATATGGAGAGCAGCGGCGAATAGGTAGGCCAGCTTCTGTTTTTGATCGTGTAAAAAGAATGACAATAAGGCCAGCTTGCTCCGAAAAAGATATTGACAGAAATTAAGCGGGGGTTAAACTTATGGTGTAGTTGTCGAACTGTCCGACGCGTTTTTACAAAACGAAAAAAAAGTTCATTATGGAAATCTGAAGTCACGACAGCCTCTTACAAAAATTCAAAAGAGATTGGAAGTGCAGTTCGCCAAAAAATACAGCACTATAGGGGGAAAATGAGATGCTGTTGTCTTTTCTGTCGAGAGAAGGTGTTAAATGGATTGACCAGACGTTTTTCACTATTTCTGGCATGATCCCTGTAAAGAAAAAGAAAATTTTTCAAAGCGTACATTTGGAGGTGGTTCATTTGCCGGAATGGGGAGGTTTTGCATAAGATAGAACGACTCCCAGTTTTTGTGGAAGACAGAATGAATTCTGAGAGCTATATTCAGGTACTGGGAGATAATCTTGTGCCAAATGGATCGCTAATTACGAGCAGAGACTAATTATTTCAGCAGGATAATGCTTCGCTGCATGTTTCTCAAACTGCAAAATCTTGGTCTGAGGCTAATTTTGTAAAACTACGCGACTGGCAGGCCAAAAGCCACGATCTAAATCCTGTGGAAAATCTGTGTGGTATTCCAGACCATGAAATTTACAAAAATAGCATTCAGTATCGAAATAAGCAGAAGCTTATAACTTCTATCGAAAAGCTTGGGAAAAAAAAGTTCCAAAAATATTCTGCAGGTACTGTCAAACTCCGTGACAGCAAGATTGATAAAAGTGGTTGAAAATAAGGCGAAAATTATCAATTATTAACAGGTGTGAGGCCAAAACATTAATTGTCCTTAAAGTTTAAAAATGAATTTTTTTATTAATCATGAAAAAAATCATTCATATTTTTTATTTCCAAATGTTATATACTCCACAATGTTTTCAGCATAAAAAAGCATTTTATGTATATGTTTCATTCGATTTAGTTCAGAAATAATTTTTTTTCTGCACAATTTTCAGTTGTCCTTATAATTTTGGCCACCAGTGTACATTTTTAAACTCTAATGGGCTTCTATATTTCCTCCCAAAAGGTGTAACTGACTACTAGTGTAGAGCAGTATAAGTCATAAAACGCTGCGGTGAATATTGGTCATATTACTGTCAACCTTATGTGTTGGTATTATTTTTCAATCAAGATTATTCCCTAAATAGATATGAAGAGATCGCGCATAAAAAGCTAGACTTCGTATTTTTTAAAACTAATTTTGTTTTTCGTTTCCAACTTTTAATATCTTAACTCTGTACTTCAATTTGACCACTCTTAGCGTTATAACTATGTATATAGGACTAACAGTTGTGAAAATTAAGCTCTCGCAAGTTAAACGGGGACACGCTGTGTATAATTGAAGGGCTTGAGAGATGAAGGAGTTATGTGACAAAACAGAAATTGCGAGTGATTAAAGTTCAAAGTTTTATTGTTGTAGTTGTTGCACCTTTTTTGTTTTCTGGTTTTGTCGTTAGTGTGCGCATGAAATTGGTTTAATGGCATCTACTTTTTGGTGAACCAGTTTTTATCTGCTTACCTAAATCCGTTACTTAATATTGTCCAGAGTGCTTATTTTTTAAAATGTAACATAGCCCCTCATCCTCCAAGCCCTTCAACTCTTGTTATATTTTACAAATTTTAGCTATTATTCTAAAGAGCATTTGTCTATTGTAATCTATGATTTCTTAAGATTTTTTTCTTATAATAAGCACAAAGAAGCCTCATACATATAACAGCAACTCCATTTTATTAACATTTACAGGTTTTCTTTTATTATTACATGCAGTAACATCGCAATACACATCGCATGTAAACTTTCACACAGGTTTCATCACAATTCATTTCACTCACAAAAAGTATTACAATTTTTATGTATAACATTCATTGTTCATGAATTGTATAAATACCTTTGACATAAGGTTTAGCAGTTCATTCATAGTCACAGAAAACGGGCTGATATATAAAAATTCTGTCTTTTCACTCATTCCGTTTTTGTTTGCATTTGAACACACATATATATGTTTTGTCTGAAGATAATTATTTGCATGCATAGATTACTATATATTGCTCAAGTTAGGGTTTTGCCATGAAAATCCTACGTCAAGTAATGTTCTCAGTGTTAGTAAAACAAAAAAAAAAAAAGAGATCTTTTAATGATTTGGTTGCTAAAATTACATAAAATGTTGTTAAAAAGTACATTACTGTTGTAGATTTTGTAAGTAAGTAATATGATAAAGATATAGCAGCATTTAAAGACTTTTTTTAACGATAAAATGTCTAAACAATAAATGAACCCGACAAGCATGAGTTGATCGAATGATAATCTACTTATTTACTATTTTATTATTGGATGAAAAAAAAACATCATTATTTCTTTGAAGTCAAAACTTATAACCAATGTACATTATATTTAGTTACGTGTATATGTTTGAAGCGTTTTGGAAACAACTTGGGATTTTTTTTTGCTGATCAGTTAAAAAAGTTCTTAAAATGTTTCGATTTTTACCCAGGTAGCACAAATAACCTTTAAACGTTTTGTAAATGTTTTTAAGCGGTTGTTACAACGTTAATAACTATTTTACAACCTTTAAAAACGAAGTGTGCTACTTGAGTAGTTTTTCAAAGAAATGGTTAGATGACATCTTTTTGGGAAGCGCAATGTAAAAGTAGTAATAATAGTTTTAAAAAAAACATAGCTCGGCTGTTTTATGCCATGTGTGAACCGCAATAAGTGTAAGAGTAGACTTCCTGGTTTGACAATAAAAATAAAAATTGACTGAAAACATTTATCGTATTCTTAATGAAGTCTAATATTTTTTTCTTCCTTATTTTAAATAAGGTAATACGTTTTGGTTGATAAAATATTGCATTATCTCATGCAGTTGTAACAGAAGCAAAACTAATATTGAAGTGATTGCTTACATAGTGATCATCATGTAGAAAACTTATGATGTTTCAGGTTTTCAATGAGCAGATAAGTCTAGAAATAGACGAGACGAAAAGTGGCCACCCTTAAAGAAGACTTCTTATGAGTTAAATTCAACTTCATCACTTTAGTTGTAAATTGTTACAACATAAATTTTTATGTTAAAACAATTTTGTCAAGATTTGTTATGTTAATTTTCGTTAAGACGCGAAGCCTTTTTTTAAAATCCCAGTTTACTTCAGCACCTAATGTGAACGACTGAACTGTTTGAAACCATTTTTTTCTATTTTTTTTAAAGTGGAATCACAATGTGTGGGGACAGTGTAAATTCTATTTTGAAGGTATAGGTTACTTTATATTATTGTTAAAGTGTGGTACGGAATTCTTTCTCACTTGGAATATAGAAGCTAACATCTTTTATTTGACATTACTTTTACACTAATTCATAAAAATATTTCGATATATTTTTTAGAATATTAATGCATTAATGTCATTCATATTTAATACTTTAAAGTTACAATTCGGCACATATTTTAAAGAGAAAACTCTCAGTCTCACATTTATAAAACGAAGTATAGTATATTCATCAGATGATATTTTAAATACCAATGCTTTCAAATAGCTCTTCTGAAATACCATGCTGTTTATTTATGAATTTTCTTTACTAAAATGATTCATTGGTTATTAATTAACAAGTAGAAAATAAAATTTTTGCAAAAAATATAAGATTAGTTTTGCGTAAGCAAATGTGACAGTAAACTGTAGTAAACTTCCTTATCCAGTAGTTTTCAGGCATTCTTTTGCAGTTTTACTCAAAAAAAAAATATTTACAAAGGTTTAATATGCTATCAACCACTCTTAGCAGTTCTGCTTCAAAACTGTTCTGTTTACGGAAGTTTACTCTGTAACGGTTTTCTGCGCTAAACTGAAATTATAGTTTTAAACCATCAATTTGATGGAAAACTTTATTTTAAACTCAAGGTTTGCTTTTTTTGTCTATTTTCTGTCATAAGAGAATATTTTTATTAGTTTCATTGCTTTAGTTTAAAGATGTTCTCAACAGTTTCGTGTATTTTGAATATTTTCGGTTTAATAAAATGCAATAGAAAATAACAGTAATCCAACGCAAATATCTTGTGGGACTAATTTTTAAATTTACTTAAAAGCAATTTAAAAACAGCTACTTTTCAATGCAAAAACAAAAACTGTAAAATGTATTCTATTTTTTTTAATGAACACGATATGATCATGCATTGATAATAATAATACTATTATTATTAATATTATTCTTTAATAAAGCAAGAACAAATTTCCTGGGTATGCTGTTACTTAAATGCTACTTAGTTAATGCAAAATCGAAGCACAAACAGATGAAGCTCTGGAACAAGTACCATGGAATAAATTTGCTTCCACTCAAAGAAGAGCAGAATTAATGCAAGTTAAAAAAAAATCGATAAACAACGAAACAAAACAGATTTTTTAATAAATAAATGTCTTAAGACTTGCGTCAAAAGTAATTATAAACATTGATTTTTATAATGTTTACTTAAATTTTATAATGGTGAAATATCTTTTGTTAAATTAAAATAGTTCAATAACATGTACTTTGACTTTAGTATGGACGTATTTTTTGATAATAATTGAGAACAACTTGTACTTAACGAAAATTTTTACGGCTTTTGATTTAATACAGATCCAAGGTAAAAATTTATTTGTTATAGTGTCAGAATATTTGCTAAAATAACAGAATACTGAAAAAGATGCTTTCCGTTTTTAACTGAAATTCCATACAAATTAAAATTATCTCGACCGAAAATATTTACCTATTATATACGAATGCTTTTTTCCCTACGACTAATCCATCTTTGGCAACTTTTTGCTTCAATAACATTAGGTCTGTAGTTCATACAATTTGTTACCTTTAAAACTGCAAACTTCATCTTTCCTTCTTGGCAAAACATTAGTTTTAGCATCTAGCAAGATTCATTTTGAATTACAACTTCTTTGAAAACAAACTTTTAAACTGGACACTATAAAACAAGTAGCTAGAGTTAATTTTGTACCTTTGGTACATTTTCAAAAAAAAAAAAATCGTAATTCGCTCTTAAATAAACCTAAACGTAAATCATCTAAGAAATAAATTCAATAACTGTATTTAAGAGAGAATTAGGTAACAATAGTGCAAAGACATTATGAATAGGATTATTTTTTATATTGACATTTCAAATACAATAAAGACTGGTAATTAACATTATTTAAAAAGAAAATATATCCAGTTTAAATATTATTTACTTTTACTGTCACTTATTCCTACAAAAGAGAACAATATTTTCTTGAGAAAGGTACATGACAAAAATAGAAAGTAGTTTTCAGCAACTCGTATACGCATTTCAGTATTTTAACAATTTCATTTCATACTTTAGTATATAAATTATAGCTTTCTTCCAAAATCTGTTGAAGAGTTTTGTGAAAATATATTAACAATATATAAAATAATGTTAAGAGATTACTTATAGAAAAAATGCTTTTGCTTGCCTTTTTACTTGAATAAACGAAAATAGAATATATTTTTGAAGGTCAATAACACATTTCATAGAAAAACTGGTAATTTATACAACTTTATAGAATGTTACTGTTTTGTAACCGACGTTACTTATATTAAGAAAAACTTTTTTTTAACTGGCTTAAATTACTAAAAGCATATTTCTACTGTCATGGCTGGAAAAAGTAGAGTGGGATATGAGTAACTAAAAAAAATAATAAATCAAGGACTTCATTGGACTTTGTCAAATATTGAGTTAAAGAACCAAAAAATATATTCAAACTGATTAATGGAAGAGTGAATATTTATTTAAAACATTGGGTGATTGTTTTTAGAGCTTGTATTTTCATATGAAAAATTTTCAGCACATTATATATACACTCAATATTCTATCTGTTTCATTTTTATATAAAGCCTCATTTATCTTTGTAATTATTTTCTGCAAGCTCAGTTTAACTGCTAATGTGTTCGCATTCTAAAAGCCATAATGCATTTCAGATCATTTTCTACAAAAAGTTCAGCCTAGAAACATCATAATTCAAGCTCTTTTGCTGACTCTGTCAAATAAAAAACCTTAATGTGGCTTTTTATTTATAATACTCTTATATTAGCACAGAATACTGTGTAATACATTTTAATACACCATCATATCATCACCAATGATAAAGTTTTCATACGCTTTGCATCATGCTTGACCGTAGGAATTGTTTTCTATCAAATCTCAACTATACAGTGCTTGTAAATAATACCATCAGTATTCTTGTGTCAATAGAAAACTCGTTCAAACCCCTGTTCAAATGCCACGTTGTGCTTTAGTGAAAGATTCCCAATGCCTTCAGCATTTTACAAAATACTTTTCAAATACTTCCAACGTCTTACAAGATGCAAAATTTGGCAATCATAAATTAAAAACACAGTACATAATGGATTGTCTTTCGAACAAATGATGATTTAAAAACATGGATGATAGAAAAAATATGATTGTTTGTTTTCATAATTAATTATCTCGCGCTAGATTTGGGGCTCAGTTTTGATTTTTTGAGTAATTGTTTGTTCGTATATGATTGGGAACATTTTATGACATTAAATAGCCACGAAGTTTTTGATTTTTGTCACTATCAACTTTTAATCAAAAGTAAAGTAACACTAGCTTTAGTCAAGCTTAATAAAAGAACAAAATGGCACGCATTTTGCTTTAGAACATGGTTAAAACATCTTGCACAGTAAACTTGAGTACAAAAGATTAATTGCAGGGGGAATGTACTTTTTGTATTTTTTTCTTCTCTCTTTTCTTTATTTTTGCACCGAAAAAAATCGAAAAATATTGCACATGTTTTAGATAACTTACACGAAACTGACAGGATGACGCTCCATAAAAGCTAATATTAAAACTTTTTAAAGCTTTTAGGAGGACATCTTGATTTTTATGCAATCAAAGTCTTTGTATTACATCTGAAATGAGAGACAGTTACTGGTTAAACCGGTCACCTCTGCTTCTGACTGGATTTATGGAATACAATGTTAGCTGGATCATCAGCTAGCTCTGGATACAGTTCGACATCGTGATAATAGTCTCCTTTATACCCGGTACTGAGCTGGTGGTGAGGATATGTTCCTTCTCTTTTTCGGACCATTTCTGAGATCCCCTTTGGCTCGTAAGAATGATTTGGCGCTCTTGCGCCCATCTTTGGCCGACGGCATGCTTCTTGGCGTGTCTTAGAAGCCTTTGTCTTTCTTTATACGGATTAGTTCCGTATCTAATATTGAGAATCGCATGCTCTGAATGAACGCGTACATCAACGTGATGTCCAGCCTTTTGATCTTCAGGTTTTGATTCGTGAACTGTGGTATTGATTGCAGTCCCAAGTCTTTGTAGTTGATTGAGGTCATCAGCGACTCTCCAAGCACTGTCTTTAACAAAATAAAATACGTCTTGACCATGCATAACCAAGTGCAAGTCCAATAGGAAGGAATTGTTAAATACAGACGTGAAAACATCTCTTTGAATGCCATCTGCTTCATTGGATGTCCGGACTAAAGCTCTTTCTCCTAAGCGGGAGACGGTAATGCCCGAACCGAATGGAACACTCATGGTACTAATTTTTGGAAGGACAGTTTCAAATAATTGTTCTCGCTTTACTTTCGGTCGTGCTACGCTAGTTAAGGATGCGAAACTTTCTAATTTTTGTCGAATTGCGCATGTGAATCCGGACACAAGTGGCACTGACGGCATGTCCAAGAACAGCGGCATTGCTTCTTTGTCATGCGCTATTTGAAACAAGGAATCTGCAGCGAGATCTAAACTATCTATGTCGATGCCTTGGCTCTTAATCCAAGCGGAAAGATCTGAAAGAGATAATCATTTATTTAAAAAAAGCTACAGCAGTAAAAAAAAATCAAGATTCAGTTATTAAAATAAATGCTCTGAATAATTTTAAACATTGTCAATAATTACTGCAGATAATTATGAAGGGGTAAAGGCGATCTTTTTTGCAATTGAGGCACTAGAATCATGAACGAAATATAGAAATCTGCATAAGATATCTGCGTAAAATCGTGCATAAATTGCATACGAAAATTTTCCACTTGCCGAAGTTGATGCCGAATGCTTTTAAAGAACTTTCAATTCCTCGAAACTATAAAATGATTACCTTATGTATTATCATTCTAACCACGATATATGTTCGCAAACATTGTGGTTGTAATCTATAATATTCGAAATTTAGTACCGCTCACAAAAGTTGCATTCTAAATTTCTAAAACCAATTCAACACATTGCCTATTAAATTGTGGAGACCATTGATCCTAATAAACGAGTATTTTCATTTGATCTTACTACAGAAAAACTACTTCAAATAACTGTTATGTTTCGTCTTCAAATAACTTTCCGTAACCGTAGTATTGTCTCATTTTAAAAAAAAAAGTATTACAAATTTTGATAATTTTTTAAAATTTCTAAGTTTGTAAATAATTTAAATCAAGGCAAAGTATGAATTTCTAAGAATACGTGAATACAATGTAAATATCTTATTTAATATGTGCACTCAAAACATTTTAAATACAACTTTACATCATTTGCTCATTAAATATTTAATAAGTCCAACCATGAAGTAAAAATGTCGGAAAAATGAGTTATATAAGTTGAAACAATTTAGCACAACACACATATCCTACAATTTTTTCTTCCAGAAAATAAATTTGACTCACCAAAATAATCAACATCTTTACTTGCACAAGAACGTGACAATTCCAAAAAAATCATGATTTGTCAAACCTTATGAAATTGATTTGTACGTGCTTATTCAGAGCACGTTTTTCACTCTGCGGAAGAAGCGTCTTAGTCTATTTACTCAAGCTTCTTCTTTATCTTCAAACTGCCAGAAGAAAACTGCTGAAATCTTACATCTGCTATTCTGTATTTTTCTATGCCGCTACATGGTCAGAATAGAGTTTTTGAAAGATAATGAGGGCACATATGATTTTTTTTTCAGTAAGGAAGAAAAATAAATTTTCAATAACGTTTTTCCTCACACCCTAAAATAACTAAATGTACAAAATGTTGTCAAAAAGACACCAACAGTTATTCAACCGTTTTTAAACGAAACGTGAAAGAGTCTCGGGTAAAAACACGTTATCTTGTCTTCTTTAGCGAAATAAATTGTGGATGTTTTTTTTTTTTGTTTGCTCGTCTAGATCTTGTGCTCGGTTTGAGTGTTAAATGAACTAGCGTCCAGCAAAGAAGAAGCTAATAAAATTGGAGCAGAAGGGAGAAGGTTTACTTGTTTCATATTATAAAATATTAATGAATTTTGCCAGTCGGTTTTGTTGCATACCATTTCTAAGAAGAACAAAATGCCTGTAATTTTCACACGCATAAAAAAAACAGCTTTCAAATGATAGTAAGAGCGTAATGAACATGATTAAAAAGTTATAGCGAGATTTTTTTTATCAAATCGCTTATTGAGAAGAACAATTATGTTTCTACCATTTTCTACCCTGGGATTATTCTAGACGTAAATGATTGCATTCTATTACTATTATGCTTATCTTTCTAGTTGCCTTCGAAGTTATAATCAAGTTTAGTTGATACGAAGAATCAAAACTGATTGTTGGAAAAAGATAAAGCTTCATATCTTATCATTTTCTGGAAAACATTAAAAAAAAAAAAAAATGTATCTCCTTTTCATTCGGTGAAACAAGAATCTTATAATTTAAAATGAAGATACTCGTTTTTTTATTTTTAAATATAAAATAAAAATTTACTGCTATACGCAAACGTTTTAAAAGAAAATTCAAGATATCATAAAGGATATTATTAAAAACAAGAGGCAAATTATTGTTTCCAAAAGCACAAAAAAGACATTTGAATGCTTGGTTATAGCTCATCGCTTAGCGTGTAGAAAAAAAAAAAGAACAGCGTCGTAACCATAGTAATATAACATTATGGAAACAAAAAGTAATTTAACATTTTAAGGTGATTTCGTCATTTTTCTCAAATAAGCTGTAATGTGACGTCTGCACTGAACCGACCAAAAATTGGTTGAGAAAATGAAAAACATTATTATGGATTTAAAATCTGATCAAACCGAAGAGGAAGTTGATACTCCTTTTAGTATGAGTATAAACCTTTAGCTACAGTCTATGCTTGTCATTTAATAATCTCTGTTTTCCTGATTAACTAACCAATTCCAATGGTCTCGGCCATTATTAGCTTTCAAGTAAGAAGAGCGTAGAAGTAAATGAATAAACAAAATTCTTGCCTTACTATTGGAATAATAAGATAATACAAATGTTTTTTGGCCGCTGAACGTCAATTTATTTTTACTTCTCATTTGATAGTAGATGAGTACCTAAGTTTATGAAACGAAATAATGACAGAAAAATGTATACTATAAGAAAAAATAATTACCTAATTTATTCTTTGATTTCTTGTCAATATTAATGGGATCGTTCTTGTTGAAGCGGTATAGATGGAGATGCTGAGGGCTTGTGACATGGTGCAAAATTTCATCCCACCTTGGAGTTAACCACTGACCAGCTAAGGAATCATAAATCATTTCCCCAAAATGTAGCATTCCAGTCAGAGGATCCAAAATGCCTCCTTGAAAGTCAATAGGTAAATAAAAATGAGGGTTGGAGTCAAAAAGTACGTGTCCATAGGGTCCTCTGTGAACTTCTTTAACAACTTCCCCTTTCCGGTCAAAAACTAATAATGGGCTTCCATTATGATCGGTAGCAACATAATATGTTTCTTTATTTACTACAAGAGACATAAGAAATCCTCTATCATCATAAAGCAATGAAGTTGTTTTGCCATCGTTGTTATTATATATGTGGCTCACTTTATCTGGATTCGAAATATCAGCATAAAAGAACTGAGTAATGTTTCCAAAATTATCTTTACGAACCGATATCATGCCTCTGGTATTATAATAGTATTCAACATCATATCTGCCATTCCGAGAGGCTTTAGTTAATTGTCCCTTCGTGTTATAAGCAAAACTTTCTTCTCCACGTTGGATAACGAATCCTCTACCATCAACTACGTATGGAGTATCACCGAAGCTCACTATTCGATCACCAACGTCATGAAGTATATCGATGCGATTTCCCATGTACTGCATTGTAACTAAATTGCCATTTGGATCGTAGATAAACTTCCAGTGATCTCGGCCGACCATTTCTACAAGTTGACCATCAGCATCATATGAAAAGTTTTGCAAGCGAATTTTCGATTTGCCTAAGTGAGTATTGTACAGTCGGGATTGAGTTACGAAATTGCGATTGTCGTATTGTATATCCATTCGAAATATTTCTTTGTCAACAATCACTAAAGACACTTGTCGTATTCGGTGAAGGGCATCAAACTGGCGGCTAAATGAAGCCGTGCCATCAGACAATACAGTTTCGTTCAAGCTTTTCTCGAATAATTTAAAATCCCCTATTTGCTCTCTTCTACCTGTTTTGGCATTGTGATAATATTCAACTGTAGGCAATTGTAAGCTTCCTATTCGAAACAATATGCTTTTAATTCTAAAGAGTCTATCATATTGATAATGGATGATTGCATTCGTCAAGTGAAACTGGCTTAAAAAATGAAGCTTGCAAGTAGATAGTAAAGCGCCTTCGTATGTATATTCACTTCGAATGTCAGTTTCCAATGTGCTTGATGATTCTGAAGACAGGAACCCTGATATGCTATAATTCTTTTCGACCTTTCCACCTCCAAACACAATGCTACTCAAGAGACTCTGGTTGTTGTACTTATACAGAACTCTCCCTTGATCACCAGGGAAAATTTTCATAACGGGTTGTTTCAGGTCATTGAAGTGGATGACAAACGGGCCACTGTTTCCGGGAGGGATGTAGAAAAACTTATAGAATCCTATGGAGATGAGGGTGAGGAAGGAATGTCGGGTGCCTTTGGGAGTGGTTATAAATTTAAGTCCTCCATTGTCGTCGTAATGCGACATAAACCGCCGGCTGCTGGGCAACACAACTTTGCTTGGCTAGAAAGAGAAGTTCAATTTTTTTAAGAGTCAATCATCAATAAATAATTTTAGTCATATATTTTGTTATCAATTGATACCTAAAACTTTCAAATGAAGCTAACCATTTCCATTACATGTTCAGATGAATTTATCTTTTTCATTATTCGTCAACTAATACATAAATGTGAATGTAACTAACTAAGTGAAAAAAAAAGATAAAAATCTGTATAAAAAGGTATTTGACTGCTGATTAGAAAGTCTATGTTTGACCTAGACTACTGGATAAAAGCATTGCAAATTTAACAAATCTACCATTTTATCAAGAATAAGAACAAGAAAACGAAAAGTATATTTTAAATTTAACCAATATTTTTAAATCTGAAAGACAAGATATTTTAAAGATTATTTTATATTATTACAAGACTATTTTAAAGATAAGATTTTAAGTTATCGAAAAATAATAATTTTTAAGTTTAAAAAAGAAGCATTTGCAAACATGTTCAGTTTTTGTGAAATTGGAATCCAGTTTGGTTTTCCTGGGACAAAAGTAGAATAAAAAAAATGTTTTTTTAAGTAAGTTGAGAATAAAAAACTTCAAATGGGCAATTGAATTGAAAATCATTCAATGTGTTTTTAAGCCGCCTCTAATTTTTATTACAGCTGCCACTCTTTTAGACAGATAATCTAAAATGTTTTCCAACCCTTTATTCGCTATTTCATGGTGCCAACCTTTACTACTATCGTTTTCTTAAGCTTCTAAACCACATTTACATTTAAAATCATTTCAATTGAAAAAAAAAGTCTAATTCTCAAAAATACTCTCCCAAACTAGAAAGATTTTGGACCGATACTGCCTTTAAAACTTTTCTGGAAATTTTAAGGAATTAATTTTGTATGTGGTGGATACGTTTGATTTTTTAGAATTCTATGTTTCAGAAAAATATTTTGTAAGAAAAAGAATTTGAATTAACGTATTGTTTATTTAATAAACTATATTTCAAAAAAAAAAAAAAAAAAATTCAAGGCTAAAAAATTTTTAACGTGTTTACTTGGGTGTAATTTGCTCTTGCATTCAATATTAGTCACAAGCCTTTTTTTTATAAAAACCACATTGTTTGCAACTAATTGATAATTTACAAATATCTTTACACAACAAAAACTTCCTCGCGTATAGAACCATTGGTACAAAAGTATCGGATGAAAAAATTAAATTTATATAGCCGGTAACCATAGCAATTAAGAAATATTATTTAATTGGTTCTTTAAAATGAAGTATGCAATATTAATAAAGCAACAAATACTCTAAAACATTCTTATGAATTAAAAATGCAACATTTCCCCTCACGAGCCATAAATGAAGATCTCACCATTGTCTTTCCATCATAGCTGAACCGCATAGCTGATCCATCTGGGTACTTGATTTCTGCAAGATGGCTCATTCGATCGTATCCAAAGCTCTCAGAGAGGGATCCTTGCTGCCATCCGGATAATCGCCCTAGCCTGTCGTACATGACATTTAATGGAAGACGCGTTTCTGTCGGCAGCCATTGAATTGGCCGAGTGAAGCCATCGTATTGAATGACGAGGAAGGGTCTTCTGGAGCTGTTGTAAAGTATTTCACGGGCTGCCACCCAGTCATATTCCATTGACAGGTACTGGACATCGTTCGCCTGCAAATAAAAAGCCGTCGTTGTCGTAAATACAAATAAGTTGCTTTAATGATGAAAAAATATATATATCTGTGGCTTGGTTCTAAAAGGGCCTAAGTCAAAAATGTTAGTTTCGAGAAAAAGGCGATCAAAGATATTTGAGATTTTTTAGAATGCTATAACTTTCTTATATTAAGATTCCCATTATTATTTTTTGCTATTTGTTTATTGTTAGTGTAAAGAAACATTATTTTATCATATGAAAATTTTATTTTTTTATTAATTATATATTATATACATAAATATATAATATATATAATAATTTAGATAATATATAATATATATATTATTATATATTATATAGACATTGGCCTTTGTAGAATTAGAGTTTTACTAAATTGGAAACTTTTGATGTGAATAACACATAATGTGAAAAAATTGACATTGGCCCTTTTAGAACCAAGCCACAGATATATATATATATTCCTCACTCTCAAAACAATTGTAAAATATTCGCATCTTTCATTGTCACGCTAGAGATGACGGTACATTTTTAATATATAACTATTTTGCATGATATTCTCTAGTTTTTGTTCTAAAATATAACTACATTTCAAAAAATGCTAGATATTAACCATATAACTTTAGATTTTCGGTAATGTTGTGCCCAAATATTTAATAAGGATTATTTTGTATAGATCAATTGCTTGAACTCAAGTCTGTACTCAAAAATGGTTCAAGTATTGTAGTTATTAATTCATATTAATAGCTCATTATACCCTTTTTACTCAACGCAACCACATCCATCTACATGGCCGTGACACTGTTTACAGTGGTTTTCTGATCAATACTTTACTTAAAAACCAAAGCTATCGACTGAAAGTACAGTAAACTAAAAAAGAGGTAAGCTCGAAAAAACATTCCCGTTCTTAAAATTGGAAAAAAAAACCTTGGAAACGCCGCATGTTGCACACGAGTCGCGCCGCATATCTCTAATAAAGAAACTTCGCGTATTATTTATACTTATTCAAGTTAAATTTAGAAATAATTAAGCCAAAAAACGGAATTAATTATGTTTATACTCGTAATATAGCATAAAAATATATTTCTATATCTGGGGCCGCACTAATTCCATTGTTTATCATTTTATGAAGAAATGATAAACAATGGGATCGGTATAACAACGGGAGTAAAAGTAATTTTATAAATTTTAACTCACACATCGACACATCTACTCACCATCAACACTCTTTCTACAGCAGAAATACTTCTTTCCACACGAGACCTCTCTTTTCGGTTGTATTTAACATCGTATCTCCATTCAACGGTATTAGCAGGTTCCATGCCTACATAAGTAGTTTGCTTCACTGGCAAAGGAAACATCCCAGCCTGTACGGGCAGCATTTCCTGAAGCACGTAATGTGAAGCTGGCTCCCAAACCAAACCAACTCCCCATGGTGTTTCAACTTCGATAGCTCCATCCTGATGCAGTGTGGACTGAATAGCGACTCCACCTGCGTATTGTAAGAATAAATTAAACTTCTGTTTAAGTATCTTTAAATATCGATGAATAAGTTAGTGATTTCTCAACACTAAATTTATTTTTGAAATTAAACGTAATTTTCTTACATTTTTCATCTGTTGGGTTATTTTTTTGAATGGTTATTTTTTTGCAAATAATTTAGTATAAAAGCAAGTAATATTAATGATGTATGACCATACGTATTTACTTTACAAGACTTGCTATTTGAGCCTTAAACCATTTTCATGATAATTGAATTAATCGAAAAGCAATTATTTTAAAGTGAACAAGGCAGACATAACCTCTTAAGCGGTATTAGTTACAATCATTTAGTTAGTTTTAATGCATTTTTAGTTAGGGAGATTTTTTTAAGGTGTTTTATGAAATTAAGTGCAAAGTGTTCTTTATGAAGCAGTCACAGTTATTTTAAGAAGCTGTTTGACGACATCAAAACTACCGTTAGATACTAAAAATAATAAATGATTACATGTATTAAGCATGAAACATAAATGCTGAGCTCATTGCAAGGAAGAGAAACCAAAGAGAAAAATTAAATGAGCATTTCATTAATGCAAGAAAAACTAATGGGTTTCTCTCTCTTTAATGCGTTTAATTTTTTTATTATTTTTAACTCAAATAGCTTTAGGCATTGCTCTTTAAAATTGCCACTTTTAATGATACCGTGGGGAAATCAAACTCGCTAGTATACACATTTTTATTTAAACCTATGCTATTTCTGAGGAATAAACTAAAAATCTTTCGTTTAAGAGTTACAAATTGCTTAAAAGCGTTTACTGATAAGTAACATTTTCTTCTTTGCTTGAAAATGGATCTAGATTGCTCATTATAATGTTTGTTGCATTCATCAGGACTATAATAACGGCTTCTTTAAACATTTCATTCTCTTTGCTGCAGGGAAGCTTTGGTTCGTGTAATTAACTTTCACTCATGTTTTAAACAGGGCAATTCTTATCTAACTCTCCAATTAGGCTGACAGATCCTAGTCAGAAAGATCGTTTTATTTTAAACGGACAGGCTGAGAAAGAAGTCGAATGTGCCCGGACAGGAGTTGTCTATTTTTACGAAATACAAAGTTCATCCAATTTATTAATTCAAAAAACATATTTTTTCTTTCTCGTTGAATATTTTTCAATAACTACCATTTTTGTTGGAATAAATGATACACTTGACGTTCAACGAAAGCTGTAATTAGTTTCTAAATTATGTTACGGTTTCAATGTTTTAAATAAGTTAATTTTTTAATTTGTTACATTTCAATCACAATCATTAAAATTGAAAGTTTTTATCATTTAAAATTTGAATTAAATTAGATTTCTAATTATTTCAGTTTTGTTGTGACTTTTAAACAATCCTAGGAGTTTTCTTCTTCACTGAACGTAAAAGTTTAAAATTAAGTGCGAATCTAAATTTGCGATAAGGAAAAAGTGGCAACTTTTAGCTGAATGCACGTTACAAAATAAAAACTATGTAATTTAATCTTTTATTTTGTCACAATGCTTTAAATTTCTTTTTAACATTTACCGCTTCTTAAATGAAAAATCATACAGGTCAATAGGCGACTCTCCCATTGAATTAAGCTTACTCCAACATGTAAATCAAGTGTTTCCTAAACAGTCGTAATCTGTACTGCAAGAAAGGAACTGTTGTTTTTACGGTATAATACTGGCAGCCGAGATTCCAATTTAAAACTGTAAAATGCACAGTAATAAACAGTAAAACTAACACTTTTAGTTTATTACTTTAAAATTAGAAATGTTTTCAGTTTATTATCATAAAATAAACTGTATTATAATGTAAAAACAACAGTCATTTTTTACAGTATGGCGTTTAGTAATATATCCAGCTGAATCAAAGAATTTTCTGAAGTTGCATTTTACGTAACTTTATATCCTCATTGATACTATGACGTTATAAAATAATTTACAACTCATCCAGCTCAATCAGGTCAAAAACTGTTGTCGAAGAACCCGCTTTTCTATGAGAAACAGTTCAGATCGTGAATGTTCTGTTAATGTAAAATTTTCATAAAAGTGGATTGAGCGGGCGAAAATACTAAACGCCCAAATACTCTTTGAAAGATAGGATTTAAAAATGTAACGTTAAATGCGTTTATGCATTATTGAAAAATATAATTGTGCGAGAAAAATGTTAATCATGTTTCATTTTTTAGAACGTTAAGTCACCTAGTGATAAAGGAAATATTTTTATTCTCGAAACTAGTGGCTTTTAAATATTATTTAGGCTTTGAAGTTTCCGTGTAAAAAATATGTAAGATTAACTATATTCAATTAGTGTTCTTTTTTTTAAATATGTACTTATTTCAAAAAAAAAGTTGTTATTCATCATTATTTTTCTATTTAACTGTAATTAAAAGTATAATATTTGTAGCACTGACCACTGAATTTATTAATAGAAAAATCAATATCTTGAATATACTGAAATCTATAACACTGATTTTAAAAAGGGAGGTTCTGTCACATTGTATCTTACTTTCTTTTAAAGACAATAGAAAGACAATAGAGTCTACAAGGATTAGTCTAAACTTGCCAAGTTTGCGATAAATTTTACTTACGGATTTAAGAACTTAAAAGAAACATTACAGTGCTCGGTGTGAGAACAAAATACAATTGCAAAAGCTTTATTTTCTTCATGTTTAAGAAAACGGTTCTCTGTTTTTTTTAAATGGATGTTTCATTTCTGAATCAAATGATAGTAACACTTTTTATTTCATTTTACTTTTTGAATTTGTGAATGAAAATTAGTTTGTAAATAGAAAAGTCATTCCTCTTATGTCTTTTCATCCATAGCATTTTTTGCTTCGCAACATATTTTTATGAAATGTAAAAGGAGTTTATTCTATTCCCATTTTATTTACTATATTATTATTTTACATTTACAAAGGTTTTTTCAAATTTTAATTGAAACAGTAATTTATTCATTTAATATATTGGGTAAAATTGTATAAGTAAAAATATGTACCAATTTAAGATGAAACTATCACTGTTTGAAATAAAAGAAAAATACTCGTATAACTTATATTGAAATTATTATTGAAATCATCGTTGTGTAAAATCATCTTTGAAGTCAATAGAAGATGCGTTCTGAATGCGTTGACGGAGATTTTGTTTAAATTTTAAAATAAAATTCTGAAATACGTAACACGATTTTTTTTCTTTAAAATGTATTTTGAAATGATTGAGTAAATGTGCTTACTTTGTGTTGATATAACTGTTGTTCCCTTGACTTTGACGACTAACTGGCTCTGTCTTTCTTCAGTATGAGAAAAGACAGATGCACCCTCCGGGCTAAGATCGAAAGACAGCTTCGTCACTTGTCCACTTGGTTTCACAACATCAGTCATCCTCCCATTTTCATCGTAAACATAGAAAAAGGATCGACCAGCAGCATCTGATCGACTGGTTAATAATCCCATTGTGTCGTACTGAAATTTGATCTCTAAGCTATCCGGGTCGACTATGGTTTCAAGCAATCCTTGTTTCGTAACTTGAACTCGGCATTTCGTTCCTCTTGCAGTTTCGATAGTATGTAAGCTGTTACCAGAGTCCCGAAGGAAGGATACTTTATTTCCTGATGCATCTGTAACAGCATTCAATTTGCCAAAGCTCGTATTGACATTGTATAAGAAAGTATAAACAGTTTTTCCTGTTAGTATGCTGCGTGTAACAGAGTGTTGTCCATATTTATTGAAAACGTAAACTTCGTGATTATCGGGATATGCAATCTGAAATTCAAACTGCTCGTCTGGCTGTGGTAAATACGGTATTGTAGATAAAATTCTCAGACTTCCTTGATCAGCTATATGAACAACACCATCGCTGGTAACGGTTAATGATGATACTGCGAACAGCTTTGTATCCATGGCTAAAAATCCCTCATCTTCTACTGCACAAGTACAGTTTTGCCACTCGCACAGACATCCGTCTTCTTTACCAGCAAAGTGCAGTAGTTCACCATCAGGACTGAGCTTGCGTATCCTGAATAAAGAAAGAAAAAATCGACATATGAAGAACTATCCCCAGCTTTAAATCATTAAAAGTACATGTACGTTAGATAAAACAACTTGCTTAGTGTATAAGGTGAAAAGTTTTTGATCTTTTTAGCTTAGGTTTGTTATTTTACGATGTTAGTTAACGCAAAGAAGGGAAAAAAACGAGGAACTACTCATTAATTCATTCATACTCTTGATAGTTTGCTAAAATGTAATTCACTCATTCCCTGAATCATAAATGTTGACCCACAAAAGGCCCCAAATTACTAATTAGCTTCAACATTTACCCGTGTTTATCAATTTTTGCTTAGTTCGACCTTTTTTTCATAATTACATTAGGAAAAAATTGCGTCTTAATGTTAAAATGTTTTCCCATACTTTTACGTATAATATCTGATTTAGTACCTGTACGATAATGATCGTTTTTTGTTTGACATCAAAATTGGAACTGACTGAACATAAACATATGTTTTATATTGTTGGAGACTTTAGATTTGCAATCAATTATGAAAATATGTCAGACAACAATATGACGAGTAGCAATCCTGCATTTCAATAATAATGTAATCTAGATAGGGTAATAGTAAAATAGGGAAATCCAAAATATTTACTCTTTCGTGTCATTAGTTTAAACTAAAAATTAATATTACAACATATAGACAGATTATAACGGGGGGGGGGAGCACTTTTTACTCGAATTAAATTAGCTGAAATCATATCTTTAATGCAACAGTACCTGTTAACGTTGTTCTCATCTACTTCTGCTATGTACATCTCTCCAGTGGGTCCGAAAGTGAAACTAATTAGCGACCCTAAAGTCACTTCACCTGTCATCCTAGATTTATGCAGGCTTGTGCTGGAAGTTTTGCAATAAGCCGGTTGCCCGGCAACTGCCATCACGCGTTTATCATGAGTAAGTTTCAGAACCATGTGATCATCTATAAAATATAATGCTCCATCTAGTGGATTGATTGAGAGGTCTGTTGGCCACCTTAATTTCACCTGAAATATACAAATCATAATAATTTTAAGTTTCTTCACATTTTTATTTTAAAGATGAAATACTTTGCATTATGGCTTAACAGGATACGTATTAAAAAATATATAAATTATAAATAATACGTTATTTTAATAATAGTTTTTACCTCTTCCATTTTAAGAGTTCCAGAGCATGGGATTGGTTTCCATTGCTTCTTATGATGATGATCCCCAATAAGTGTGTGAATAATGCCTTGATTGTCAACTATCCTGATGTTTGCTCCGTCGGCAAAATATAATGTATTGTCAACTGCCACAGCCATTCCTAAATTAATGGAACATTGAAAAAGTGTAATGTTTTTGTATAAAACTTATGCAATGCATACTTGCTGACATTTGTTGAGATTAACAAATGTCAGCATTGAAAATGTTGCAAATGCCAGCATTGAAAATGTTGCATTAAATGTGCTTAATCGCATGGCTCAAGGACGTAATTAAAGTTTAAATGATATTGAAAAAATATTGAGCCCTGGAAATGACGAATGGGAGCAAGAGCAAAAAGAGAGCTAAACTGAAAAATTCAATTCGTAGTAAATAATAGTTCGGAGATTTTAAAGCTTGTTACATTTAAGATGCGTTTATGAAATGTTTCTACTTAAGAAACCCGGGTTATGAATGAAAAACCATTTATTATTACAAAAAAATGATGGTAAAAAGGAGTGAAAACTTGTAAAATTACAGATTTTTTTTGTGTGTACTTAGAGTAAACGATTACGAATACTACGAAATTTACAAACTTGCTGCAGAAAAGGTTATCCTTGTCCAAATTTAAGCTTTAGAAATCTTACTGAAAAATGCTTGTTTAATCAAAACATTTTTACTAGTAATTAACAGTACAAGACGTTATCTTTTATTTCCATAGGATGTTATTCTGGAATATATATTTCAGTGGTAAGGCTGTTTTATGTTAATTAAACACTATGGAGTAGAGAAAGGATGAAGTCATCTTTTATCGTAAGCAAGCTTCTTTTCGTCGATTAAAAGAAACTGGTCATAGCGCAGACAGGCTACAGTATTGTGAGGCTAGGCGTAGTTTTAAGTATTTGGTACGGTTTCAGAAAAGAGAATTGGAACAAAAGCTGGCAGATAATATTGACAGGAATCCAAAGGAGTTTTTTGCATACGCAAATTCTGGGAAAGTTCGAAATAGTCAAATTGGGCCACTAGTAGATGAGCATGGAAATTTAATTCAGAATGATGGTGATATAGCAAATGTTCTAAATGACTTTTTTTCCAGTGTTTTTAACGATAACTGTATCTCAACAGTTGACACAAGCAAGACACAAGCTACTACACAGCTTGAGGACTTTGTATTTTCCAGGGAGGACGTTTTACTTTATTTGAAAAAAATTAAAACCACAAAAGCTCCGGGACCAGATAATATTTATCCAAAAATTCTAGTAGAATGTGCAGAGGAATTAGTTGACGCTATAGTTAATATATTCAATGCTTCGTATAACTCAGGGATAGTGCCAGAGGACTGGAAACTAGCTAACATTACACCACTCTTCAAGAAAGGGTCTAGAGGTAATGCAGGAAATTATAGGCCTGTGAGTCTGACTTCAGTGGTATGTAAAATTTTTGAAACATTGATCAAAATTAAGATTATGAATTTCTTAGAAAATAATGGGCTGTTGAGTAGTTTGCAGTATGGTTTCAGAAAAGGTAAATCGTGTGCTACTAATTTATTACATTTCTACGACAAGGTTACCTTGGCTTTAGATAGCAAAAAATGCGTAGATGTTGTTTACATAGATTTTCAAAAAGCTTTCGATAAGGTACCGCATGTAGCACTACTCAGCAAATTAGCTGGTATAGGGGTAGGAGGTAAAATTCTAGTTTGGGTTAGGAATTGGCTGACAGGAAGGAAACAAAGAGTAGTTGTTAGGGGTAACTATTCTAAATGGAGTGAAGTTTTAAGTGGGGTTCCCCAAGGATCAGTTTTAGGTCCCCTTTTGTTTATTATTTTTATGAATGACATTCATGAAAATGTTTCTGGAAACATGAATTGTTTTGCCGATGATGTCAAACTTATGGGGGTTGTAGAAAATGACGAACAAATAAATCAGCTGCAACAGGATTTGGATCATATTACTAAATGGGCAGACAAGTGGGGTATGGCAGTTAATGTTGGGAAATGTCAAGTGCTGCATTTCGGTCATGGAAATAAGCATACAAGCTATTATTTACAGGGTTCAGTCATTAGTAGGGCAGATAATGTTATGGATCTAGGTGTCTTAATAAATCAGGATTTCAAGTCCAGTCAACAGTGCAGCATAGCTAGTAACAAAGCCAATAGGATGCTTGGGTTTATTAATAGATCTATTTCAAACAAATCTAAGAAGGTTCTTCTGCCTCTATATAGAAGTTTGGTAAGACCTCATTTGGAGTATGCTGTTCAGTTTTGGTCTCCTTATCTGAAGAAAGACATTAATTTATTGGAAAGGGTACAAAGGAGGGCTACAAGGTTAGTGAATGGACTTTCTAATTTAGACTATGATTCCAGACTTAGAATGCTTAATATGTATAGTCTTGAGCAACGGAGAACCAGAGGGGACATGATTCAGTTATTTAAATTTATTAAAATGAATGATGTTGCAGGGTTGGATTTTTGCAAGGAAAGCAGGACAAGGGGTCATTGTTTTAAGCTGTTTAAACCTCAGGCGAACCTGGAAATTCGAAAAAATTACTATTTTAGCAGGGTAGTGGGAACTTGGAACAGCTTACCGGAAGAGGCGGTAAAGAGCAATGGAGTAGATGGCTTTAAGAGGGCCATTGATCTTCATTGGGGTCTTTAATTTGACTAGGACCAGCCAAGTTGGGCCCTGAGCCTGCTGCTGGTCGCCACATTTGTATTTGTATTTGTATTTAGAAATTGTATTAATTTCGTACAAGTAAAAAACCTTTTTGTGGTATTTTTAATGACATGGTTTCAGAAAAGATATAAATAAATATAGCTTGGAAACAGTACAGTACTCACTGATACTAAACTTTTTCCGTTGAGTACATTAGATTGATCTAAAGATAACCGGGAGTCACGCAAGTTAAGCTACTGCATACTATCCAACTAGTAGGAAAATTAATAAAATTTTCTCTAACTCAAGTTCCCGTCACATGTACCAAGCAGCAAAACCAGAAAAATGTCAATGTGTGAGAAAAGTCTTTCAAATGCTGGAAATACGAATCTGTTTATTAAAAATAAAAATTCTACCTTTCGGATAAGATAACAAAGCCTCCAGAGCTGGTTTTCCGTCACCACAGTTATCTCTATCTCGGGGGAGACATCAGACACCGCTGCCAACGATGAAGTCGAAGATTGTCCCAAGAGTGTACGCGAAGAATTTTATGATGTTCTGGGGCGGAAATGTACAGATGGCCATCTGTCGGAATAAGGGTGAGGTGGTATTGGCTCGAGACGTCGGATGCTCTGAAAGAAATTATCTCTTATCGAAATGGGGGATTGAGTTTGCAAAGTTCACTGCTTTTATGTAATATGAAAAGGAAGAAGTTTAAAAACATAAAAAATGTTTCTTGAATGGTCTCTCCTCATTTCACCAACAAAAATAATGCTTATAGTAAACCTCGGTAATTCAACGCTTAACCCTTCATGTCCCAAATTAATTTAGAAATGAATTTTTATATATGTTTTTGGTTTTTTTGTTGAAAATACATCAAAAAACATATATAATGAATAATTTTTTTTTTTACAATCAGTAAGGTCTAAAGTCCTCTATATCTTAGGGTCCCCAAGATAACTATTTCTGATCGCAGGTGCCATCTATCGATCTCTCATCAAAGTACAGGGAGTGGTACTTTCAAGTACCAGTATGATTCTAGACATTTAGAATTCATAATACTAAATTAGTACAAGCGGTACTTCTAACTCCCATCGGGGCATAAAGGGTTAACGGAACAAATACAGCAGATAGATGCAGACATGTGTTTCGGGGTTACAAGGAACCCCTCTTTTAATTGAAGTTAAAAATCAACGTAAATAAAGCACAAATAATGTAGAAAGTACAGCAAATAGCTATTTCAAGGCTACAAGCTATTTGCTGTACTTTCTACCTTATTTATGCTTTATTTACGTTGATTTTTAACTTTAATTATAGTTCAGCACAAAGCTTATTTGATCATTTTTCAGTTAACCCTCTTTTAATGCAAAAAAAAAAAAAAAAAAAAAAAAAAAAAAAAAAAAACGAGCTTAAGAATAAATAGTCATCTGAGAAAAGGTTTCAGAGAAAAGCTAATTTTCTCGGACGACTTTTCATCCTAAAGCTCACACTTTTTTGCACTGAAAACGATGTTCCCTGTAACCCCAGAACACGTGTCTGTAGTTTTCTGCTGTATTTGTGCCTTTAGGTTGTCGATGTGGTAACACAAGATGAAGAAATACCGTTCACCACTTACTTCATCCTAAAGACTGTGTATACTTGTCCATTAGGGGTTATTCTTCTAACTAGGTTGAAATCTCCCACGTAAACGATTCGGTCAGGACCACTGGCTAAAGTGACTGGAGAGAGGAGCTTATTGTCTCTAGCCAGTCCATTGCAATCAAGACATAAGGGTGGTCGCGGTTGCGAATTTTCCATGAGAATTGAAATCACTCGGGGTTGTTACCAGAAATAAATGGTGGCACCATCACCTTTTTGTAGAACACCTGGAAGAAATCCAACTTGTAGCCGTCTCAGAAAT
>JAXGGA010014655.1:0-31449 GCA_038373865.1 Uloborus plumipes
AAATACTTTCATAATATTTGTTCATGAGTTATTTACAGATTTTGCAAATAACATCATATTATTATTTTTATTTAAATTTTCAACATGACATTTTAATTTTTGATTTGGTAAGATTTTTGACAAAAGAGCAATTTAGCAAAAGCTGTAGCATGGTAATCAGTTTTTAAATTGTTCTAAAGTTTTAAAAATCGTATTTTTGTTTTATTATGTATGAAAGTAGTTTGTCAATAGCGCACTGTTAACCGTGTTTTAAATCAATAAAGAGAAGCAGGCGAATCAGTAAGATTTAATCTGTTGAGGTTGTGAGTACATTACACACAATTGAACTTAATTATGAAAAGTTAAATTTCTTTCAGCAACAAGCATGACATCAAAGCGTTCATTATACTCGTAGTGTTTCAGAATAGTTTTCACCAGAGGGGCTTCATTTTCAGTACATACTGTAAATATTAAATTTTGATACTGCTTTATCCAAAAAAAATGTGGCAGCTCTTTTTTAGACATATCGCAATTTTAGAAGGTTGCTACTTCGATCTGTGAATAATGTTCAGAATCTTTTATTGTTTCCATCCTATACATTGATGCAATTTCATTGTTTATTTTTTATTTTGAATGTTAAAAAACATGAAATAAAAATGTTAATAATTTGTAAATAGCCAACTGTCGCGTCATATTAGGGTTTAAATTTCCATAATTTTCAGTTTACATCATACTATGAAATTTATTTGTACTGCAAATTTATTTGCTCTCAATGCTTTGACATATGACGCAACTAAAGCTGAGGTATTCTTTAAATATGCATATAATTCTATGAGTTAATAAATGCATTTATATTGCTATGAAAATCACACCTCTGTAAAATTTAATCCAAATCGGAGATGGTCGGGTGGGGACCACACCACTGGTCCACTTGACATGGAATGACTCCAATGTGACATAAAATTTCGAACATCTTCTTGAATGACAACATATTCCTCACCCCCCCCCCCCCCCACATTGAAAACATCTACAACGGGCTCATGAATATATCGTGCGCCCCTCTGAAGTTCCAAGGTCTGCGCCCTTTTAAGGGGTCCAGTCCGGCCCTGCTAGGGCGGCTGCAAAGAAAGTCTAAATTTGCTTATTTGGCTTTAAAAACGAAAATAGGGTTCTCTTTGGAATTCAAAGCTTTGACACAATATTTGCCACCCTCCAAACATATTTGGCATCTCTTGTCAGGACAACTTAGGGGAAGGAGAACATATTCAATACTGTAAATGCATTCAGTTGGGTCATATTGCACTGCAGTTGCAAAAAAAAGTATAATTTTAAAGAAAACGCAATTGCTCTAACGGACCTAAACTAGCAACTTTGAAACTGCGTGGCAGTCCAATCAGGGCCTAAGTAGTCAAACCACTTTATCTGTGTTCATATCTAATACAAATTGACCTAACTTAAGAATTTCATACAACTCTGTAGTCCCTTAAGCCATGCTGTTTGGTAGTAAGTGAGAAAATGTAAGGTAAGAGTTAAAAAAGGAAAACAAAAAGGAAAAGAAAGAACACTCAGTAATCTTAATTTTTTTAATGTATAATTGTACTTATTTGCTATTTCACAAATTAACATACAGTGGAGCACCATTTATAGGTTTTTTAAGGGACTGTATGAAAGAAATGTACAACTAAAAAAACATATAACAGGCATGAATTAATTTGTATTGGACTCTGCTGGGACTGATTTAAAACTGTATAAATGAAAAAAAAAAAAAAAAAACAAAAAACAAAAAAAGACAAACGTATAAATGGTGTTTCAATGTATTTCTATCTTTTTTGAAAATCATTCAGTGCTACAGTATAAAAGAAAGTATATTATGGGAGAAAGTATGATACAATTCTCTTAGTAATAAATTTTACTTACTGTACCAGATTGATCTTTTCTAACACAGCGGATGGAAACACCATATTCTGTGAACATATCTCCCCTTCTCTTCCAACCATTTCTCTGCATAGCTATTGGCTGGAAAAAAGTGTATACATGAATTTTAATTGTCAGTACCGAGACTAATACCAGTAGTTTTCTTTTAAGAAAGTCCTGAAACACACACATTAACAAACCAGGATTGGCAATATGGCTTAAGACTTAAGAGTTCTTGGAGGCTGCTAATAATTCCCTTCTATGAGAGTCCTAAAATTGTTTTCAAATTGTGTGTGTGATGCTTAAAAAAGAAAATTTGTTTAAAATTTCTGAAGAATTTGTTAAAATGAACCAGGCCAGTTTTGAAAAGTCATTACTCGATTACCAATTTTTATGATAATAGCTTTGCCCTAATAAAGAAAAGATTTTTCTTTTTTTTTTTTGAAAAGATTAGAGAGAACAGAAAGTAATAAAATAAACAAGAAGTTCTGTTGTTCAAGAAACGAGCCTACTTTCCTGTACATTGACATCGGCATTCTAGCATCTGATCATTATTCTCTTGATTACCTGAGAATAAAAATTATGTCAAACATACCTTTTTAGCACTTAAAGCTGATTTCTAAAAGCAAAATATACCCCTCTCATCAGTTGAAATAGACACATAAAAAGTAAATAAATGAATAAATAAAGTTTTGTCGCACCTTTTAAAGAATGTAACTGTTACAGTTCTTCCGTAGAAAAATTCCTCAATTGTTTTCAAAAAAAAATTTAAAGTACAAAGTACATCAAAGCACATTTTATAGAAGAAACAAAAAAAAAAGAAAAAAAAAAACTCGTCTGTTGATAAAATGTCTCGAATTTCACTTTTAATCCGTTGCCAGTTGTTAAAAATATAAATAAAGAATAAAATACCCCCGTGAATGAAACTATTTTTGTTACAAAAAAAATCGTCTGCCAAAAAAAAATAATAATGATAAATAAAATAAAACAAATGAATAAATAAACAAAAAATCGTCTGCACAGTCTGTCATTTTTTTTTCTGAGCCTGCATTTCCGCCATGTTTGCGGAGTCGGAGTCAGAGTCCTCACAGAAAATTATTCAGAAAAGTACTTTACAAACATTGCTTATCAAAACCATTTTCTTGCAAAGTTAGCTTGTAGGAAATCCGACTTTAAGTTCAGGATCAACATTCAACTTAAATTCCCTGTAGGCGCTAATGTTAAATTTTTTTTTTCTGAACGGTTCAACATTGAACGAAAAATGGTTAAAATCAAAAAGCGAAATATGGGAATGAGCCTCTCCGAGATCTTTCAAACAAAAAAAAGTTTATTCTATTCGGATGGTTCACTCAGAAGTTATTACATGGGGAAAGGTTGCTTGAACGGTTCAATGTTGAACGAAAAAATGTTCAAATTGAAAATTTAAATACGGTAATGAAGTATCCTTACTGAGATCCTTCGAACAAAAAAAAAAAGTTTATTTAAATCGGACTCTTCACTCAAAAGTTATTAGGGGTGACAGCTTGCTTGAGAGGTTCAATGTTGAACGAAAAATTGTTCAAATCGGAAATGTAAATACAGGAATGTAAATACGGGAATGAAGTATCCTTGATAAGATCTTTCGAACACAACAAGTTTGATCAAATCGGACTGTTTACTCAAAAGTTAGCATCGCGGGACAGGTTGTTTGAACGGTTCAAAGTAGAGATGGAACGAAGCGGCATTTGGCCGAAGCGCCGAATACCGAAGCTTCGGCCAACTAATGGCCGAAGCTTCGGCCGAAGCTTCGGCTGGCGCACATATTGAAGTTTTTGGATTAAATGCATAATAAATGCGTAGAATTTTATACTTTTCTCTATATGTTTTAATATTCTTAACGTTACACAATATTTTTAGCTTACTGTGGCATTCTTAAATTGATTTCATTAATTAAAGTTTATTTTTATTTTGGTTGTTTTTATTTTAATGTTCTTAGTATTACACAACATTTTCAGCTTACTGGGTCATTCTTAAATTAATTTCACTAATTAAAAGTTTTCTTGTTTTGTTTTGCTTTGTACTGCTAATACAAGAAAAGACGACATTACTATTTTTGTATTGCAAATTAGTAGTAGGAAGCTCTACTTGGAACATGAAAAGCTCAGTCTGCAATTCAGTTGATGTTTTATAATAAAAAAACTAATATGATCATGTATTATACCATAGAACTACCCAATCTACTACTATTTACGCTGTGTTATATATTTATCTTAATATTCTTAATGCAAAATGCTTCAGTTTTTAGTGAATTCGAAAAAATAGTAGGGTAAAAGCACCAGTAGTCGGCTATTTAAGAGATCTTTTGTTGATCTTGATGGCAAACCTAGAACTTTCAACTATCAATACAGTAACGAAAACAAGGTAAAATTTTACAAGGATGAACATTTCTGATAGTGAATCATCTACTTGTTTCAGAAATTAAAAAAAAAAAATATGTTGAAATCCAAGCTGTTGTCAACACTAGTAAATGTTCCAATAGTCGGCCACAGAATCATCTTACCTGAAAAATAAGCAGAATCGCAATCTTGGATGACGGGCACATCATTCAAAATGAAATGACTCATTACTAATTCAAGAAAAAGTACCCGAAACTTAACTGCCACTGATTGATGATTGAGGATAAGTACATGAATGTGTGAATGCGTCACATCTGATTTTGAATTAAAAATGTACTACTATTTATGAGGAGTTTTATGCCGACTACTGGAGACTGGCCGACTACTGGAGCACTTACCCTATCATGCATTCTTTTTTACTTGTCTTTCATTCGCTGCGTAAATTTCAGGCCGAAGCGGCCGAATCACAACTCATGCTTCGGCCAGATCGAAGCTTCGGCAATTTGGGCAAATTGGCCGAAGCTTCGGCCCGGCCGAAGCTTTGTTCCATCTCTAGTTCAAAGTTGAACCAAAAATTGTTCAAATCGAAAAATCAAATATGGAAATGAGCTGTACTCGCCGAAATCTTTCCAACAAAAAAAAAGTTATTTAAATCGAACTGATTACTCAAAAGTTATTAGGGGTGACAGCTTGCTCGTGCGGTTCAATGTTGAACGAAAAATTGTTCAAATCGAAAATGTAGATAAGGGAATGAAGTATCCTTGAAAAGATCTTTCGAACAAAAAAAAGTTTGTTCAAATCGGACTGTTCACTCAAAAGTTAGCATCGCGGGACAGGTTATTTGAACGGTTCAAAGTTGAACCAAAAATTGTTCACATCGAAAAATCAAATATGGGAATGAGCTGTACTCGCCGAGATCTTTCCAACAAAAAAAAGTTTGTCCAAATCGGAATGTTCATTCAAAAGTTATTAGGGGGGGGGGACAGACAGACCGACCGACCGACACACAAATTCCCCATCTCAATACCCTACTTTCAAATTTTTAATTTTTCGATATTCATTTTACTTTTTTATTTTTTTAACTTGGCGATATTTTTTGGACTTGGCGATATTTTTTTCAACTTGACGATATTTTTTGGACTTGGCGATATTTTTTAGATGCATTAAGCTACTTTTAATACTTTTTTCGTCTTTTATTTTTAACGGGAAAGTAGGCTAAAAAGCAAAAAAAAGTTCTAAGGAATTTAAATATATTACAAATACAGGGCCGTCATTTCAAGTTTTTCTAAAGGGGGAGGGGCAAAGGGTACAAACACAATGCAATTTCATTGGAAAACACCAAAAACCATGCCCGCTAATGTGTAAATACATTGATTTCTCAAAGTCAGGGGGGCAATTGACCCCCCCAGACCCCCCTAAATGAGGGCCTGTACAAATAAAATATAAAACGCATTAAAGGTTAGAATCCATGTTTAATGGTGTTATGAATTGCTAAAAATGTTCTCCTTTCTAAAACTGTTAGATTCCCTGATAACTTCATAAAGAAAGATTCAAAATGTTCTTTAATAATAACAAGTTGCTTCAGACTTACATAATTTCTTCTCTGCATGATTAAAAGTCTCACAATCTTTTCAAGACCATTAATAACAAAATAACCACCAAATTCCTAGTTGGGAGAAGAATGAAAATTAACTGATTAAGGTACAATTTCATTCAAAACTTAGAATGCATATTTTTAAAATTTTTATGCAATATTAAACAATTATATAGCTATTCAAGTTAACCATGACACATATTTTAAATAAACCAAAAAATTTGATTACTCACGCTTTCCTCTTCACCAACAGCAACAAGTTGACTTGGTGTGAGATTATTCAAATTGCATGCACGTGACTAAAAATAAAAACTTTGATAAAACTTTCAATTTTGAAAAAAAACAGCTCAAATTAAAAAAAACGTTATATTTGATTGAACATTGTTTCTCTCACATTTTAGTTACTTTACCAAATAAAATTTACAATGTAGAAATTCTTGTTAATAACATCAACAAAAAACTACTTGGTACTTCATTCTTTGAGTGATTAATTGAAAACTCTTCAAACTAGGCAAGACACTCATTTCAAATCAAAATACAAATTCAGCCCAATGAACAAAAATGAATTAAAATATTATTTATAATAATAAGGGCTTGCTGCATAATAGGAAATCATATGCACGAAGTCAGAGGTTCCCAAACTTTTCCAAATTTATAGCTCCTATGAAAAGTTGAAAATTTTCCATGCAGCCCTGATTAAATATTTATTTGCAAATATTACATTTATATATTTGTGATTATAAAGTGAAAAATAAAAGAAAATTATCATAACTTGGTTAAAATTTATGAAACTAAAATGTTATTAATGGAGAAAACACGATAATTACACAAAATATCATGCATCAAAATGGACATCAACTTATAAAACAGAAACAATAGTTGATGTAACGTACATAGATCTGTCAATCTGTGAAAGAAATAATGGACACAGCGGGGCAATTTAATTATAGTTAAACAAAAGTATAGACAAAGATTAAATTATCGAACAGGGGAAGAAATTTTAACCATAAAGAACTATTAAATATAATACATATACTATTAGGTCAATTTTTTGCTTCAAAAAATAAATAAATATATAAACAAATAAATGAATAAACCTTTAAGCCATTACTCACAGACATGTAAAAGAATTAAGCGACTAAAAGCAGCAAAATGCTCTGATATTAATCATAGACGCAACTGATTCTCTCTCAAAAAGCATACCTTAACCATTATTGGAACTTCACCGACCGGTTTTTCTATGATTTCTTGAACAACACCATTTAAAGTCCAAGAAAGTGACACCTGAAACCCTCCTCTGTAGGAAACATGCCGACCACGACACTTAAATAAAATAATAATATCATTAAAAACATGAAACAAAACTTTTAAACAATGACCATTTATGTGTGCACTGATTTTTCGGCTATTATTCAGGTGCAGATATTTAGTGCAAAATGCTTTCTGTTCTACATAAAAATATCCTGGTAAACACACACAGCTTTAACAATGTAATAAAATATAATAGAAGTTATTAATGCATAAAGGACGAACAGAAATACACTAAAATATTTTTGACTTTAAGATTTATTTTTTTCTTGAATATTTCAGTAATATTTTCTTTTCTTTTTTTTTTAGAAAAGGTTTACTTTTTCATTTACATTCTTAATATTAAAACACAAAATTAATGTTATGAACTAAAAAAAAAAAATAGCACATCAAATTTCACTACAAAAAATTTAAGCAAATAACTTTTTACCTCTGAAGGATATACTTTATTAGTTTTAGCAACTGTACCGCGCTTAATTGCAGGAGGATCAATCCAGCATCTCTGGAAAAATAAATTTTTGAAGCAAAAAAGTTAGCACAACAAATTGAATTCAAATATTGTAATCAAAAAATTAAATTCTAAGGAAATATTAAAATTGTGCCAAGTAAAAAAAATGACAATTTTGCATTAAGCTTTTTCTATTTTTGTCACGTTATACTGTTATAATTGCTGTTATAATTTAATCCTGTAGCAAAAACTGTGTCGTTGCGACATATGGCACAGATGCTTGAGAAAGTCTGCACTCTAGTTTTCTTTTCAATAGTTTTTAGAGGTTTTTGCCTAACCCGCACAGGGTGGCTTATACCCCATCAGTAAGAATACAACAAGATTTCCAAAGTTCTTTGATATATATTACACCATAACAGATTTGCTACACACAGAAAAGAAGTCAGGACACTCATGAGCTAGGTGGGACTCGAACCCCTGACCCCCGGTTGTAGAAAGCGAACTCTCTACCTCAGCGCCAGCGAGGCCCCCTTGCAGACTATTTCTCAGTTTGGGCAAAAAAAAAAAGCTAAAGTTTTTTTAAAAAAAAGTTACATTTCATCGAGCAAAAGCTTATAATGTATTTTCAGGGATATAACCCACAGGTAGACTTGCACAGCTTAAAACTTAGTTTTTAAGTTTAAAAGTTTTTAAGTTTAAAATCTTATTTTTAAGCAATTCCCAATGCTAATTTATATTTTACTAGCAGTACCCGCACGGCGATGCCCGTGCAAAAAATGTAAAGAAATTCAACTGAATAAATTTAAATTCACTCCACCCTCTTAAGTAAAATTATTATATTCTTTAATTCAAATGTGCACCACGACCTTTTAAAATATATTGATGACACTTTTAATGCCATTTCAGTTTGTAGTGTTCAATGCGAGGATTATTTTAGTTTTAAAGACTTTTTTCTTCTTTTCGTGTGTGTGTGATGAACTTATTTACTTTTAGCGAAATTTTTACGTTTTAATGGAACTTATGACACATCTGTATAGTGCTAAGATTTTCGAAAACTCTTAACGAACACAGCAATTTTGCCCTTGAAATTTAATATAATTCACCGATTTAACCGTAAGTTCAATGTAAAATTGCTCGCCAAATCTAAATTTATTAACATAGGGAACCGATTGTATCAGGTAGATCAGCCACAACCATTCTTCCATGATTTTAATGTGAACATTAAAAGGAAAGAAATATAATGTCTTTCGTACCATCTCTTTGAAGTGATTACAATCTAACAGTGACCCTCAAATAATCAAGATTTCACTGGCCGGGAAGTTTGAAAAATTTCCCGATTGTTGCCAAAATTTACGACGCCAAATATACGAAAAATAACTGAATAGCGGTGTTACAGAAAATGTCAAAATGGAACTATTATTATTAAAAATTTAGTGATGGCGGCATTAAATACATGTTTTAAACATGCACTAAAATACGCTTTAGACTGCAAACAACTACTGTTCCTTCCCAGACCCTTTTATTTTTCTTTGATTTAGAGAAAGTAGTGTTTCACTGGCTGGGAGGTTTGGTAAATTTCCTGATTGTCGCCAAACTTTACGACGCCAAATGCGAAGAGGAACTGAATAGACATCCCTAAATTTTTAACAATGATAGTTCCATTGTGACATTTTCGGGAACCCCGAATTTTGAGGAAGTCAACTTAATAAATTTAAATTCACTTTAACCTCCTCTGAAGAAAAAATATTATATCCTTTAGTTCAAATGCGCTCCACAACCTTTTAAATTCCACTTAAAGTCATGTTAAAGTTTAAATCAATTCGCCAAATAAATATAAGAGACAGAAAGTTAAGTAAGTAACAGGAGATATTAATTAATCAAACTGAATAAATTTCCAAGGCTTAAATCTATACGCAAATTTAAACCACAAAGTAACTTCAGGGACAAAAGAGCAGCTGATCAGGAAAATGGCTCTAGTGTTTCAGTTCTGCGTAGAGTTAGGCCTTGAAAATTGACTAAATTTGATTAATTAATATCTTCTGTCCTAATTAACGGACAGAAACGTGCTAAAACTTTTCTTTTTCAGAAAAAAAAACCCTTTCCAACGATATATAATGTTTAGGGGTGGGGGAAGGTTTTCCCCCCTCAATTATGGCGGATACACCAAAAATGAGACTAATTAATTAATTTAAAAATAACTAATTCGAAATTAAAAATTTGGGCTTCGAGGTGCACGAGGGCGGGGTACGTTCGAATTTTTGAGCCAAGTTTCAGGTCTGTAGGTGCTGTGGGGGCTGCAGGCCAGCGGTTACAAACGTACAAACGAACACCGTCATCTTTATATATATAGATGATTAATCTAATATTGTTTGGTATTACAGACTCAGGGTTCGAAATTACTGCAGGTCCACTGATCCCAGAATCTGAAACTTGCCTCGGCCCACCAGGAAAAAGTAATCAGTGGTCCTTAGGACCACCAACTTTTCTTTACAATTAAAAAACATGGTTATTTATTTAGACTTAAATTTAAAGCAGACCAGTAATGTTGTCTACGGATCAGTATATACTTATGTTCACTAGTTCGAAGGACCAGTAAGATTTTTTAATGATTTCTAACCATGCAGACTATTGTTAAGTTTTTCAATACATGTTGCAGATTGCTAAAAGAAATTCTGGTTCTGGGATCAGTACTTACTTGCAACAGAAATTCTTAGCATAAGAAAACATCCTGCATATGTGTTAAATACTAAGTATATTGATGCTTCAAAAATATTGTTTATTCATGTCTTTCCTTCATTTAATGTTAATTCCAGACTGTAAGGGATAAGCATTCCATGATATTCAAAATTTAAACAACAATACACTTTTAAAAGGCTTGTGACCAACTGTTTCAAAAGTAACAGAATGTTAGTTAAGAATAATCAGTTCATACACAGAGCACTGATCAAATTCTTTGTAATATGTCTAGTTTGAGAAAAGTAAACAAATGAAAAATCTAAAGTGTTGTTAGAAAAAGACAATCAAACCAATAACAGCAATGAAATGTGATGTTTGTTACTCAAAACGGGATCTAGATATGCAGTTGTGTAAACATTTTTTTTTACAACATTCTTGAAACTAAAATGCAACAAAAATTGATAAAGCAAATAACATTTCCTAGACTGTTGGCAACTATGCAGATGATAATGATACTATGTTACAAATACTTAAAAAAATAAACATGTATGAAACATTTTTTTTAAACATGAATACATTTCCTTGATTCTGAAATATTTTAATTGTATGGATTTAACTAGATTGCAGAGGCAAAAACACTTACTCTAAAATGTACTTTAACTTGATCCCCATTAGCCAGGCCAATTTCCAGAGGAGGAATATCCTAGAGATATGAAAGTAAAAACATTCTAGTATGAAAAATGTTACAATAATAAATTAATTATTTCAAATATAATTATAGTATTACACAATTACTTTAGCTGAGCGATCCTTTAGTTTGAAAAATAAGAAGGGGGCTCCATTTTTAGAACTATAGAACTAAGATTCATTAGCTGTTTTAAGTCAAAACTTGTCTTTCACATTTTTGAATGCATAGGAGAAATGTTTTCAAGTGAAATATCAGACCATCAAATTAAGGACAAACATTAAAGTTGACAGGCTGAAAGCTTTCCAATGAAAAAGATTTATGTATAAAGATGAAAAACATTTTTTAAAAAAATCATGGACAAATGGATAATATTTTATCCATAAAACAATTTAAAAAAAAATTAAATCACAGCATTATTTATTTTCATTTTTTGAGAAATAATTAACATGAAATAAAATTTATATTCAGATATGATAACAAGGTTGGATTAAACTTAGATTGTACAATTTACAAATTATTCTGTAGCTGTCTCATGACATTAAAAAAAAGATGAAACTTGAAATTTAAAACCAAAAAAAAAAAAAAAAATACAGTGGAACTTCAATATCTCAACACCCCAAGAGAACATAAAAGTATGTTGAATTAAGCGGGTCTCAACTTATTCAGTTCTATAACTTTTCTGCGTTGTTTATTCATTGGTGCTTACCACATTCACGTAATAAATATTAATTTCAGTAAATTATTTTTCGTTCTTTATTTATTTTGAAAAGTGTGTAATAAATAAATATGACAGTTCTGAATACCTTATTGGGAATAAATACATTTTTTTCAAAAGAGATAACAGATCTTTATCAATCCGAACTATTAAAAAGAAAAGTCCTGCTCTCACATGTTTAAAACACATGTGTCGTGTTGCCTTGATTTTCTAAGGGATTGTCTGGGGTTCATTTCTGCACCCCCTTTCTAGCCCTGAGATTGCACTAACAGCACAAAGTGGTGACTAACTCCTCTGGGTACAAGGTGGAATTTTCTGAGCTCTTTTCAGAAAATAATAAATTGACTGACCCAGAGAGTGCAAAATTCTCAAAACTAGTTAACGTGAAAGAATATTGGTAGCAACAAGTGGATTAAAACAGCACGTGGATGTTGATTTATAGAAGTTCCGGTAAATGTGAATTAAGTTAGAAAGGTTTTCCTCTACTGAAATTAACATTGGACCAATCGCTAGAAAAATAAATGTTAACTTAGCAAAGTAGTCAAGTTTCAAGCCATATTTATATGCTTATAATAGAATGACACTGTGCCAGGGTTACCAGATGTAAAAAATATATAGTTAACCACTAGCAAAAAAAATTATGATATTAAGCTAAAATTCAAAAATCGCTACAAGGGAGATTTACGACATAAGTACCAAAAACTTCACCAGAGTGAACATAAAAATTGAAAATTAGTTTAATGAACCGGTTCTTATAAATGAGCAATTCATGAATGTAAAAAATTATAATTTAGATTTACTTGAATCATGTGATTTAAGCCTTCTTCTAGCATATAGTTGAATGATTGTACATGTGCTCGACTGAAATCTTGAATAGCCTAAAAATAAAGAAACATTGAACTTTAATTAAATAACATAAATATTTAACTATTTTACATTATTATCTGTTGGTTAGCTATTCACCTGAGAAATGAATTCAAAAATACTCAGTTCAAAACTTGTTCATTTTCAAATTTTATTTTAAACAAATTTATTACGACCACATTAAAAACAAAAATGTACTAGCATTTTGAAATGTGACCGAGAAAAGTTATAAAAACATATCATAAAAAAAATTCAAAAATTAGTCAGATAAATAAATATGGGCAAAATAAATCAATTAAATAATTATTTAAAAATAAATTAAGTAAGGGATTATGAAGAGGAACAATGTCTGTCTATCGACCAAGTTCTAACAAACAACTTTTGATGGAGTAAGAGGCAGTAAGGCACGTTGGTCCACTTTTCATTTTTTATCTCTCTAAAAGATTAAATGATTGGTTTGATTTTCTACTATGAGTTATATTAAATATTTCTCATCACCCCAGGTATATTTTTTTTAAATGTTCAATTCATTTTACATTAAACTTTGAACAGAACTTAGTGAAGTGGACAAATGTGCACTGAGCAAGGATACGTTGAACTGCATTTACACGAAAGAAACCTCGACAGTGAAACTTCAATAACAATTTGAATGATAAATATTATCTAATATTATAACTAACTTATGCTCTTTCGTGTTTAGCATGAAAAAACAAGATTTAAAGATCAATATAATGTATTAAAATATTATGTTGGCCAACTGTAACTTTCCTACTATTTATGCCAGAACCATCTATATTTAAGAATCAACTCAAGTTGGGCCATCATCAACTTTACTTTTGTTAACACTATAATTTTGATTTTTAAATTCTTCTAAAAGTTTTCGTTTCTTACAGATATTCTAAAACAGGGTTGCCACAGGAAAAATTTATCAAAAAAGTAGCCAAAAACTTAAAAAAAACTAAATTAAAAAAGTTGCAAAAAAAAAGTAGTACCCAAAATTGAAAAAGTTTCAAGAAAACAGTATTCATGATCAGATAAATGAAGTAAGAAATAAATAGTACAGCTGAAAATTTTACATTTGTAAAAAGTCTCTATCTGTTTTGTTGAGGAATTTAAACTAAATGTGCAACTACAAAAAAAAAAAAAAATACATAACTTATTAAAAAAGGGAGTGGCCCCATGACTAGAGTTAATTTCATTCAACCATTTTGATGTGAATAAAATGAAAAATCAATATAAATAAACCAAACTATAAATAAAATACTGCCAATAGCTGTTACGAGGATGCAGTAGAGCAACATTATCAGTGTAAAATATTATGTAGTTTTTTGTTGCAAGAACTAGTTCAACATAAACTAGGACCTTGAAAGTACAGAAGTACTTTTGCCAGAAACTTGATACAAATTTGATTCTTTTTTTTTTGATTTCTTGACTACCCTTTTCAGTTCAGCTTCTTTTTTTTTTTTTGCTCATTTTCTTTTGTTTTAACATTTTTTAATTTTCTTCCCTAACTTTAGCTAAATTTTTTTTATTTCACTCTAGTGTCAAACTGATATCAGCACCTTATGTGGTGATATAATTCACAATCTGGATGACTATGACGGAACTCCACATATTGGTTCTGCAACATGAGATAGTGTGAGGGAGGAGTTGTGATGGCAAAATGAAGTGGAGAAATAGAGCTCTTAATCGTAATGTTAACTAGCACTTTGTTCCTTGAAAAAGATCAGAAATATAATGCTAATATTACAAAACTTGACAACATTGCAACAAAATCAGTACTTTTTGAGTCAAGTGAATAATCATGCTTAAAATGATTTCGGAGTTTTTTTTTTTAAATGTGACACAAGTAACACCAGATCTTCTTTATTTCTTTATCAAATTCCATGATTTACCCCTCATTTTATAACTTATCTATTGTGCTCACTACTGACAAAAAATAAACCCATGATCTATAACTTGTTTTGTTTGTCAAAAAAAAAAAGGTTTCTTTTTTATGACTCATTACTTTTTCAACAGCATCCGAAAATTGACGCACTGGCGCGGTTGGTAGAAGCGTCGTCGAGCTCGTAATAGGAATGAGTTTTCTCAACTCTGTAATTCCAATAATCTCCCAAGTATATTTTAATTTTTTGGTGATTTCTTTAGCAAATTCTGGATCAACTTCACATCACTTTTTTTTTCCTCAAAGAAAGATAAATTTTTCAATTTTTGAGTACATCATAAAGTTAGTAATACTACTTCATCAAGGTTCAAAAGTAAGACATCATTTTAATGATATTTTTCACCGTTATCAACGAGAAATCAGCAACTCACAATTGTGTTATTCAAATATTGCTTTAAGAAACGGGGTTTTGCGTTCCTTCTATCAAGTGCGAATGCTTCGCATAGGTCAGCTAATTACAAAAATGTAAGAATCAGTCTTCACTTCATTCGAATAATTCCCCGAAAAGAAATTTAAAATAAAGTAACCAATATGTTTTGATAACAGTATTTTACTGACTATAATTTCCTGCAAAATAGCTTACATTTTATGGATTTGTAAGGTTCAAAAAATTACTAAGAAATGTTAATATTGAAAATTACTTTATACTGTGCATTTTTAGGAATGCCATATGATTTTGTTTGCACACTGCGAAGAGAAGGTTTATCAGGCTTGGATTCTATTATTTCTATTTGCGTTTTCTTCAAGTCTGTATACGGATTCATAGCTATAAACTTAAATTACAAAACAAGCTCCACTATTACTTTCAGACATCAATAAGCCGCGTAAAAAGCTTGTTTACGCATGCCGTCATCCCATGTGCTTTTTGTTGAACTAAAGTTGAAGTTCTTTGCCATTTTTCTTCATAAAAGGCGTGCTCGAACAGAGTGACCATTTGATTCGGACTCACTCTTTACTAATAAATTTGCTCATTATGGCTTGCTATTGAGTTAATAGAGAACCATAACGAGCAAAGTTCTTTTCAAATTGGAAATAACTAGTTGAAATTGATATATATGCATCAAAAGATACATATGAAGATGAAGGTTCTTTTAAAAAAAAAGTTTTTTTTTTCCGGAAAAAACTGAACTGAAGTTAAGTTGAAACGAAACCATGGCAACCGAACATGCATGCGTGTTTGCTTGTCTGCTGGAAATGACTTAAAATTTTGTATGTGTAAAAGACTTATAACTAATGCACATAATTCAAACGAAATTTTTGTTTCATGTGCGAAACAAAATCGAGTAGTTACCGTATTTTATGTTTTTTCAGTTGTGCAACTAAATTTAATTTTATTGCATCATTTAATTGAAATAGAGGAATGCAATCTCTGTTTATTAATATTCAATCTAGTTAGCCAAGACTAAAACTTATTAGTTTAATATGGATCTGTGTTTTGAAGAGGAACTGCAATGTTTAAAGTCAAGCTATGATGAAAAGGAGTTTTCTTACTGTAGAGATGGTAAATGTCATTTGTGTTTTTACTACATGTTACCTCGGCACCAATATTTCGTTAACTCAGAAACAAAAAGTGGAGTAAATAATACAAGTTGTTCACTTTCAAAATTTCTTATTTTCTGTGTAAGTTATTTAGATGTTAATATATTTGTAATTTGAATTTCTCTGAAAAACAGGCTGGTGTCCAGTCGTGATAGCAGTAATGACTGACGCGTTGTGTCAATGTTAACATTTACTAACAAATTGAAGTACATAAAGTATAATTGTAAAGAGAAATATTTTTTTTTACATCATGAAGAGTAATAAAGTCTGCTAACGTGAATTATTTAACCCAGAAATTCACAAACTTTTTGAGCACACTGAAAAAGGAAAGAAATTTATTCTGTAAGGACTTTAGCAAAGATTAAAGTTTGTTGTTCTGCCTCCTTGCTTTTATCGACTGTCTTTTATTTCATAAGCTCACTTCTTTTGCATTGAAATGGGGGTTCTTTGTAACTCCCAAACCAAAATCTGCAGTTCTTTGCAAATTTTTTCAGTTTGCTTTGTTGTTTATTTTGTGCCAGTTAGCCTAGCAATTTAGGGTGCGCTGCTTCACTTTTCCAACTTAACCGTAATTTGGTGTGAAATCCAATTTCCACAGTACACACATGACATAAGGATCTGTTTATAGGGCAGGCAACCGTTCACAGCGGATGTTTTTTTATTTTTTTCTTTTACTTTATATTTAATTTCTTTCAGAATCTTGCAGTGCTGCTGCTCTTCTTCTGAACTGAAATAAAAAAACAAAGAAAAACATAGAGTTCTTTACCCTAGTATGGCTCTGAATAGTGTTATTGCTCTTCAACTTATAGGATTTTTCGTTAAAAACATATATGATCGTCAGAAAATTATGAACTTAAAAGTTCTAAAACAGAGCTTTCAAAACAAACCACTTCTTAAAACCACAAACTATGATTTATGTATAACCAATTTCTGAACCTTACTATTAATCAGGGGTCAATCCAGGATATTTGACCAAGGTCCTGTTTTTAGAATTTTGTGAAAAATAGTTTGGAATTTTGTGAAAACTAATTCGTAATTTTGTGAAAAATAGTTACTGCAAGAAATATTCCCGATCGTTCTTTAAACTCTGATTTCGGTGAAGAGACCGTTTTCGAGAGTGGGATTTTTGTGAAAAGTCCATTTTTAAGTGACTGAATTTTGTGAAGGATCCCTTTTTGAGTTTTTGAATTTTGTGAAGGGTCCCTTTTTGGGAAACTAAATTTTGTGAAGGGTCCCTTTTTGAGTGACTTCAATTTTGTGAAGAGTCCTTTAACGGACCTAATTTCTCTCTAGATTGACCCCTGTTAATGGAATGCTAAAAATTATTATAATATCATATTAATTTTACTGCACAGATATGAATAGATTAATTCATGTTTCATTTTCAGCATTTTCTCGATTCCTTTTATTTCCTTTTTAAGTATTTTCCAGAAATTTTTATAACTTCAATCATATTCCTCCTTTAGTATTTTTACTACATTTTGATGTTGCGGCTTAAAGAGTTTTTATTTAACAAATGTCAATCACTCTTTGTAATATCCTACTGTATCTAAGGGGGACATGATGATCAACCTCACTTACTAAAATTCAGAAAAAATAAATAATATTTTATACATGCAAGTAAATTGCTTCACAAAAAGTTGGGTACCAGTATATTACTAATGAAATAGATAGTGTGAAGGGTTTGTTGAGCACTTTCAGATGTTGTACACATGGAGTTATTTGATGACACATCCCTCCTCCTGAAATTCCTGCATAAAAAAACTCATTTTAAGCTTAAATCATTGTTTTATTAACAAATAAATTGCTTCATTTAAAATTGTGTCCCAATCATTAAATTAATTCAGATGTTTTATTGTCTGCCTCTATACATTACAGGCATGGAGTTAAAGGAACAATGCATATATTCTTCAGAAACCCACTTGTTCTGTTAATCTAAGCACTTGAAACTGATGAACTAAATATTTGGTAGGTGCAAGGGAGTTCTAGAAGAGTCGTGTCTGATTTAGTAAATGCTGCAAGTTGTGAAGCAACTTCATTATTTTTTGATTGCAGCTAAGCAGAGCCAAATAAAGAAAAAGAAAAGCCTAACCTTCATATCTTAATTTTAAACAGTGCTTCAACATTGTTTCTCTTCTGTTAACTGTAATAATGTTTAATTTTTTAAACATTATTCTAATGAACTAATAAAACTTGAAGCAAAACTTTTGTCATACAATTTCCATTTATGTATCTAGAGCTAATATTTGTTAGATAAAAATAAGTATTGTGTCTTTTTTTATTGAATTTATGTTCAAGATTTTAATTGTTTTACTGTTACAATTTACTTGTTTCTTCCAGGCGACACTTATATTTTGAAGTTTATTCTCTCCGTTGGTGGAAGTATCACATTTAAAGTACCACATTCTTATCCTCAAGAACCTCCTACGATTTCTCTTTCCGTAACTAACCTGACAAATGCAGAGAAACTTAGCATCCAAAACCAGCTCCAAGATTATGCTACCAATATAAAAGGTTCATACATGATAATGGATCTAGTCAGTGAAGCAGATCGCATTGCTTCTTCTGCTGTACCACAAACACCTTGTGTTCAATATCCTTCTACTTCCGAAGAAGAAGGTAGATTTTTTAAACTATATTTATTTATTTTTGTTATTTTTTTACATTTTTGTACATTTTTTATAAGTTTCAAAACTGAACCTTAAATTTCTGAGTTTTCATATAAACATTAGCATGGGCATCCATGGGAAGAGGGGGGCCTGAGCCATCTCTATACATTGGTAACTGTCCACTATTTTTTTAAAAATAAAGTTTGAGCTTAAATTTCATCCAAAATAGAATAGCTGTAAGGAATTTGCAAGGGGAAGCATGTGTAGTACTTGAAATCAGGTTGACTGATAGATATTTGATACACTTTATTAGTTACTACTATATAATTAATTGTCTTGGCTGGAATATGAGTTTGAGTACCGCTGTGAAAAATCTGAGGCTGTTTGAATAGTGTTTTACATACAATTACACTTGGTAGTGGATTTTAAAATGTAATCTTTTTCAAATTTCTTTGAATCATGTGTTCTTGTAAAGTTCATTTTATTTTATGTTTAAGTAAAAATCTGAATTGTTCATAATACATATAGATTCACTCAAACTCATTGCTCTTCGTGTGCATGGTATTGCATAGTTTTGCAATGTTTTAAAATTTTTATTTCAAAGATAATCTCATTTTATGTTAATCATATACAAAGTATATTTTTACAAAACTGTCAAACATTATAATATAAAGTACTTTTTAGAAAAAAATTGTTTTTAATGTATATGAACTCCTTTCAGACTCTTTCCTTGCATCAATGTTGCTAACTGTATACAATTTTTTTATTATGTAATATACACTTAATTATATGTAGTATTTATTTTTCTTTCAAATATTTGAATTTTCTGTTTTTGTGTAAGAGCTGAGCTCTGCTTAACACAGAACAGTTGCAGGCATTATATGAACCAGGGGTCAATTCAGGATATTTGTCCAAGGTCCTGTTTTTGGAATTTTGTGAAAAATAGTTACGGCAAGAAATATTCCCGATCGTTCTTTAAACTTGGAATTCTGTGAAGAGTCGGTTTTCCAGTGTGAGATTTTTGTGAAAGGTCTATTTTTGAGAGCCAGAATTTTGTGAAGGAGCCCTTTTTGAGTTTCTGAATTTTGTGAAGGGTCCCTTTTTGAGTGACTAAATTTTGTGAAGGGTCCCTTTTTGAGTGACTGAATTTTGTGAAGGGTCCTTTAACGGACCTAATTCATCTCTAGATTGACCCCTGTGAACAAATACTATATGGAATAGTTCACTTAATAGGGTAGACTGGAACACTTTACGCAGTGCCCTTTTTTCGAAATGTGTTATAGTTGTTTGTCACCAGTCGTGAGATTGATGTTGGTCCCTAGCAAGTACTCACACAAGTTTTTTAGCTTCCGTCGAGGCTTTGGTATACCCTCTGGGGAGGATAACCTGTTTTCTGCCAACTTGAGTAAATTTTGTGTTGAATTTATTGAAGCTTATTGTGAACAAAGAATGCTTAGATACAAATTAAAAAATGTATGAATATTAGCAGAACTTTTTCTTTGTTTGATAACAATATTCGTGTGAACAAAAATATTATTAAATTTCATTGCACGTAAAGAAGTAAATTCAAACAAGATGAAAGGGCACGTTTACATAAGTTCTTACTATGTAAATCTGCTCTGTAAGTTTTTTTGCACATTACTGTATCAAACCTTTATGGTATTTTCAGGCTATTTAGTTTTGAAAATCATCATTTAAGGTTTAATTGAGTAAGAGATTCGTTTCTAGTAGCTTACAATCATCATTACGTCTTCATGTCTATTCGGCTTTAATTTTATAAGCTATTTTGCCCATTATAAATGTTCTTTATTTTATAGATGGTAAGACATTATGTTCAAAGAACTAACATAACTAAGTTAGATGCCAAAATAATGAAATATGCAGCTCTGTAAATGAGACTATCAATAAGTGAGACTGCGTAAACGTATCTCGGGTATGGCGCACGTTTACGCAACAGACATTGACCTAAAAGTTTTTTGCCGCTTAAATACTCAAACAGGGCAAAAACGGAATGCACAAACTTCAACTTTATTAACTGCTTTATAAGACCATAACGTCTAAAATTTCCTAAATTGAAACATAAAAATCAGAAAATTCATTGAAAAAAATTCGCGTAATCGTCCCCGGTCTACCCTACATTTCTAAAATATTGAAAGTCTGGTAGAGTTACCAAACTGAGTGTTCTTACATTTTGATCCATTATTTAAATGCATAAATAATTTACTCATACTACACATATTAATTTGTTAATGAAAATTCAATCAAGTGTGTAACGTTTTTCTTTCTTTTCAGAAAAACACATAGCAATTATTTTAATTGATCATATGCGTCAAAAGAATAAATATATTAAAACACTCACTAATTGGGTGAAAGATTTATCATTGGATGGAACACTTCTGTATTCTTCTAAACAAAGCATTTTGATAGTTCAAGGTTATAAAGTGCATCTCAAGGTATCTAATTTTTGTTTTTATTTCATTTGCTATCATCATTTTTATTTTACATCATATTGGTTAATATATTTTGTCATACAAATATAACAGCGCTTTTTTTTTCTTTTGCAACTGTGTGTGTGTGTTTTTTTGTCCTTAATGTGTTATTTTTTTACTTTTTAAACTTGATTTTGATGATTCCACATTGTCTTAATACATTGCATTTGTTGTTATCTTGGTATGTTGGCTAGCACTGCAGTTATAGTGCCTTAGTGTTGAACATATCATACAATATTTCTTTATTTATTTTTAATACTTTGTAAATTTTTATTTTGCATTTAATGCTTTCACACCCTTCTTGTTTAATCTTTAAGTCTTCCAAGATTGAAGAGCCCAGTCTCAATCTTATTTTTAGTTAGATGTTTGACTTTTTTTTATTTTATTTAAACTATTGCTAGTTTTTAGTGTTTTTATTTATTTAAGTTATTGTTTTTTGAACATATTTATATATTTTAATGTATTTTTATGTCTTTATTTATTGATTGATTTTTTCCCCAGGATTTTACCACTCGCCTTCGTACTGTCTGCATAGATGTAGATGCTGCTGGTCGGGCATGTAAGGAAAGGATGTCCAAAGTTTTGTTTGAAGGCATCTCTAGCTGCAGGTATGAAAGAATTGCAATTTTGGAGGAAAAAATAGATTTTGATCTCAATTGAATTCATATTAACATAGGGAATAATAATAGATCTAAATGTTTGAAGCTTAAATTTTTTTAAATTTTAACTTTTCTACAAGCTTGGAAAGTCATAGAAACAATATCCAGTGAGGAAAATCATAGATCCCCCCCACCCTCTCAAAAAAAAATATCTACTTAACATTAGGGTGCAGTGAACTGATTTCGTAACAGAAATATGTTTTGACATTCTTTTTACTGTGAAGGGTATATATGAGGGTATTATTGTGGTTGTAAAAGAAGTATTAATTGCTACCCTTGTAATAAGTTGAACTTTGATCGGAAATTAAAAGCTAAGTCAGCTAAAAAGATAATTAACTGTTGAGGATATAATTGGGCATGCAAAAGTAAACTCACTCAGACTGCCATTAGTATCTATGTCAAGAAAGCAAAGCTGAGTGTACCCTAATCCAGAACAAGCCAGTGTTCTGGTTTTATAACAGTCGATCAGAGCTGGTTTTTTTTTTCAAAAGTTCTTATTAATTTTAATTGAATATTTCACTTTAAAATGCAATTTCTTCCTTTTGTTCACCTCCCCTAAAAATATTTCATAACCAATATGAAATTTCCGTGACTTTAACAGAATAGCAAAATTTCCTGATGAGTTGCTTGCCACCCTAATTCTGAACTTTGAGGATGTATTTTAAAAAACGATTGTATTTCTGCAATATTTTGTGAAAACATTTCAAAAAACGTATACTTAATGAAGCGCAATCGGTAATGTTGTACTAGTGAATAAAAAAAAGTTATAAGTCCAAATTATTGTCATTTATGAAAATTCATTCTTGTCTGCTCTTTTTTTCCTGTACAAATCACAATCTTTAAAGACTATGTATTAGTTTTCATTGCTGCGATGTCAATACAAGTATTTGGCTAAAGAGTTTATAATGTTCAGACAGGCCAAATTCAATCTGGGCAAGTATTTGGCTAGATTTAATATAGTGGAATCTCAAAAGTCTGAGGTACTGCTTAATCCAAAGTGCCCAAAGATTTTGAATTTCCTTCACTTTTCTCATATGTTTTGCTTTGAAGCATTGGTTAGATGTTGCAGCTAAAAAGAGAATTAATGTATAAAAGCAGCAAAAAAAAAAAAAAAAAACTGTAAATCTATCTGTATGCAATTATAATATAGAATAAAGGTATGTATTTCTGTTTTCATCATTACCTCGGATTTTCAAGACTCCACAAATAAATCTTTGGCCAAGTCAACCATGGGGATTAATAGGCCAAATGCCAAATAGTGACCTCTACATCTCTAAAATAAGTCAGATTTTGTGTCGGGAACTATTGCCAGTTCCATTCTCAATGGTCAATGCAAATCTAAAAACAGGATGCAATGTTGTTCTAGCTGGTGCTATGATTTACACTTCATACACTTATTGTCTCTGCATAGAGTGCCATACATGTAGAACTAAGTTCTTAAATATCCAACATAGGCAGGTATACTAGACACCAAGTTTTGTTTTTGTGCATTTTCTTCTACCTTTGTAATAAAATACCAGTAAACATTATTATAAAATTTTATCGTTTTCTTTTCATTAAATTACATTTATTTCCTTCCATCTCATGCAAATGAGATGTGTCCTAGACTAATATGCATAATCCCATTGCATAAATAAAGTAGGCAGGGCAAGTATTTTCTGTTTTGGGATCACAACTCAGCTGGCCTGAATCATAGTCTGGAATCCTATCCACTGAAACACATAAGAATTGATATGATGTTTCTTATCATTGTTTTGTAACTCAGTTTCTGCAGCAACACCTTGTTTCAAATAGGTTTACCTCTATTCAAGGGGCTCATTGCCAGCCATTTTCCCCTGCATCAAGGAGTGCCCGGAGAGGAGGTCACGGGAGACACTGTGACCTCCCAAAAATTATCCAAAATCGGAAAATCTTGTCCAATAGTTCAGCAAATTTGGAGACATAATTGTAATATTGCAGTTTTAAATTGCCTGAATACTCTTTTTTTCATTAAATTCATTATTTTTCTGATTTTGCAATTTTCAGGCAATCATTGAAATATGAATGTGAAAAGGTGACACTCATATTTATTGTATTGATATTCATTTTTCAGCTGCATTTATTATGTAATTGTGTTATGAAAGTTTATTTTTAAAATGTTTTCTGAAATTCTTATATTTTCTTGTAAGAATTTCCCACCTCTATAAATTTTAAAGAATTCCAGGGATAGATTTTGTTATTGCTTTGATACTTTTTTTCTCTTTTTTTTTGAGTACCATCCATGCATTTATCATTTTTTTCCCCTGCCCATCTACATTTCTTGTTATTAATTACTTTATTGTCAATCTGCATTGTATCTAGTTAAAATATTTTATAATTACCGAAAAAACTATACTATTCATGTTTTCTTTCCAGATTTTCTGATTTTTGTGTACAAGAAATTTCAGCCATTGAAAATTTAGAAACTTATTTTTTCGACATGAAATTAGGAAGTATTTATCAAGAATATATCAAACCGGTGCGTCCTCATTGACAGAAATTGCTCAAGAATGCAAACTTTTTACATCTGACTGTGTATTACAGTATCATTGTTCTATCCAACCAGTTAAATCATGTGTAGTGGTAGGTATGAGGGACCCTGGAGTGCAAGTAGTCTGTTATCATTTACATTATTTCTCAGGGGTGATTTTTGTGAGATCACCATAAATTTATTATACTTTATCTGCGTACAGGAAGGCATTAAAAAGATCACCCCTATAGGCAAAACATAAGGTGACAATTCACATTTTCGTTGCTTCATCACAAGAAACGATTTATTCTATTGCTTATTATACATTGTTTCAATGTCTAGCCATCTGAAATGGAGACCCATTGGTTTCAGTCAGTTAGAATACCATGCTAATAATGAGAAAGTTATGAGTTCAAATCCCTATGTGCCAAAAATTGTCCTTTTAATTACTCTTTACATTTTGGCAGAATTCTAATCCAAATTTCCATGAATATATAATCTAAACTTATTGGAGGTACGATTCTGAAAAATGTTTAAATGAAATGATAAAGCAGGGCCGCCGTTTGAGGGGGGATACTGGACCTCTAGTACCGGGCCCGGAGCTTTGGGGGGCCCGTAAGGTCATGAACATGTTTTTCCAGAAATAGTGTCAATAATTTCATTAAAAAAAAGCTGTTTTTCAAAAAAAAAAAAAAATCTCGCTTTCCATTGCCGATTCTCAATATGAAACAATTACTAGTACAAACACTAATGAATGAAACACGCTTGCGCAAAGGAAAATGCACCGCTTTCCAAAAGCTACAGAAACTCGTCAACTCGCAGCACGAGTGAATTTTAACTCAGTCATACACGAATTTGCGACAAAAAAAGTGACAAAATATGCTAGTGAATGAGTATCCATACTCATTGGATTTTTAAGTGATGGAAACGTAAGTAAATTAATTTGAATGTTAATTGAAACGACGGAGAGATTGTATCCATATATTATTCTTGATTATTAATTCATATTTATTCTAGAAAGTTAATAATCCTCCTGGTTATTGGTTTATCAAGTCAAATGTATTACGTACGATGTCTCTTAATAAATTCAACACCTAATTGAATGATATTTCGACTTATATTATGCATGCTTTTGCCATTTTTCTGCTTTAATATTTACTTACGAAACTTTTTATATCGAAATTCTAACTTTTCCCTTGGTCCATCCAATTTCACCTGATTAGAAATTCATAGTATATCGTTGCCTCACTTATTTCAGACAGGAAAAGTTATCCAACTTTTTCTGTATCTAGATACTGTATTTAAAAATAGTTTTTATGAAAACTTCGAATTAAAATTTTTAAATTTATATTAAAATTTAAAAATTCAGTTACGAGCAACTAAACAATGAAATATTACATGTGAATGCAATTTCAAACTATTAATTTTGTAATTTGTCGGACCAAACGTCAAAAATTGTGTTTTTCTGTTTTCAAACTTGTTGTTTCGTGTAAAAAACAGTATTAAAATCATCTGGGCGATACAAATACGCGAAAAAAATTAGATGCACACTTTCGTAACTAAAACAGAAAAGTTTTTACGAAAAATTTTTGTTTTCTTTCTTTTTTTTTTTTACAATTGCAAATGTGCTGAAACGACGGCATAATAATATGCAATTGGGGGGGGAGAGGTGCGTGGGGGGCCCGGCATTAAAATTGGTACCAGACCCCATCGCTGGTAGCGGCGGCCCTGTGATAAAGTCATCAGTTTCTATATTTAGGAAAAAAATATTGAAATATTGCAACTAATTTGGAATAATATTTTTAACCTAAATGCAGCAACTAATTTAGGACACCAATTTATAAATTAAACATTCTTAAATTATGCATTATAAGAGTTTATAATTAGTATGTGTTAAATAGATAAAAAAAAAGAGCGTCAAATGATATAGTTGCTTATTTTTCCCTCTCTTTTTACCCCCTTCACTTGAAATTTTTAGTTTTGATAGATGTTTTCAAAGTTATTTAGAAATAGTCTTTCCAATGAAGCATTTACGCCCACAGCTCGATCGTAGCATCCTGAGACTGCAGTTTCGTCCTTATTCTGGTCTCCTCAGTCAGGAATAGCCAATAGCTGAGCTGAAGGCAAAGATCCTCTTATTGTAGCTAAGATTGTCAACAAACTGGTAGATAAAATGCATTTATCTTACCAGTTTCATTTTATCTACCAGTTTATTTGCTGAGCTGTGGGTGTAATTTCTTCAGTTCTACCTTAGCCCTGGCTTATGGGCAGTAACTCTTTGGCAATCTTTCCAATGTTTCTCTTTTATGTATGAAAATAAAGTAATATATTTTATTCAATAAACTGTATAAATCATTTTTATTAAATTAGAAAAACTCTAGGTTTAAATGCAATAAATAGTATAAATATTCAAAATGAAAATAATATTTTCTTTAATGATATTAACTTGATATAAATTATCAAAGAACATCCACAGATGATACTTCTTCTGCTATACCTATTAAATGGGAAAACAAAAGTTTGGTTTCAGATTTCAATAAACACATATTTAAACAAGTTTCATGGATTATTACACAGTGCAAATTTTCAAATTACATTTTGGTTGGAAAACATTGTTCAATTGTGCATAAACTATTATTCAATCAACGTTAATTGAATCCTTTTTGAAGTAGTTATGTAACGGATATTCATGACAGCAGGTCTTGCTTAAACAAACTATTTAACTCTAGATTTGTTAGAAAACGTTTAGAAATAACTGAGACATGAGACATAAATAAAAGCTTAAGCCTAATTCGATAAACATAAAATAAATGAAATGCCTCAACAGCGGTGCATAAAAAAAGAGTGAAACTGTTGTCTTTTGTGAGGTTTCCATGGAGACAATGCAACATTTCTAAAATTGGTATGCCTATTTTAAAGTAACTGAGTATAGTTAACTATGAAAGTACTGTCTGTTTGCGTATTGTGCGCCTGGGAGCTTCCATCTGAAAAAGGGGAGATAGGTTTAGGATGCGCACTACCCGATGCCTTCAGTTTTTGTTCGCTTACTACTTCCTCTTTGCTTTTCCCCCTATTTCGAGAAAGTCCGAAGAGACTTGGCGCGTGCGCAGATGTCTCGGAGGTCGCACGAAAAAATTTTAGACAGTAAACATATTTGCAAGAAAGTTAAGAAGCCTTTTTTCCAGCACACTGTTAAAAAGAAGTTTTGCATGTTACTAAAGTTTTCTCCAATCATAGATGTGTTCTTCTTACAGTTTTACTGTAATATAGTTCAAATATATTATGTCCTAAGCCAAGGACTATAATATATTTGAACCTATATTATAGCTTCCTCAGCTCGGGCATGGATGTACTTTTTCTCTCCTGTCCTTGTCCTTTTGGTGTATAAACGTGTTGTGCTGTGAATGGTTGCCTACCCTATAAACAGGTCCTTATGGCATGTGTGTACTGTGGAATTCGGACTTCACACCAAATTACGGTACAAATAAAAAGTGAAGCAGCTCACCTCAAATTGCCAGCCTTGCTGGCACAAGACAACATCTTTGATTATATTTTGTGTTTTAAGTGTAACTTGTAAAATTCTTCCACGTAATTCTGCTGAACGTAAGTATACTGAAACAAATATTTATTGAAATGTCTTCTTTTCTACTTTTTCTTTCTTTTTTTTTTTTTTGTATATTGTCTAGTTTGAAAAATATTTAATTTCTCTAATCGATTTGTATTAATTATTACCTAACTTACTTTGAGTTTTCAGTCCTCCATATAAGTTTTTTTTTATAATGTTATTTGAATTGAAAAAAATATAACATTAAACTTTGATTTAGAGTCAAAAGTCTTATTTAAAAAATCTCTCCATTTCGTAATCTTAAAAATCAAATATTCTTTGGATTCCAAGTAATCATTCCGTTAGTAGTTAGAATAAAATAATCTAGAATGATCTTTGTCAGAAGTTCTCATTCGAAAGCTGTTTGTCGTGTTATATTAAAGCATGTACTGCATCACATTAACAGCTTCATTAAATATCACATTTTGGCTTTACTTTTCAAACCTTGTTTCTTTTCCCCTCCAAAATTTCATTGTTAATTTCTATTAATACATGTAGCTTTTGGAATTAATTGCATCTAATTCAGAAGCGTTTATAATGGAATTGCAACTTTTGTAAAGAGTTCGTTTTACATAAAATGAAACATGAAATCTTTACTTACGACACATGTTTTTTCCTATAGCAATGTAGAGATAACCATCGTTGCCGAATTGAGTGCCCCAGGAATTGCGTACAATGTAGTATGGAACATCGCCTGAAATATTTAAGATGAAGAGAAAGCGTTAATATTCATACATTATTATGTCGTTGTTGAGTCCTTTTCACACAGAAAAAGTGCAAAGACGAAGCAATTTGATTTTGTCAAGTTCTCATTCATTTCAGTTCAACATCAACTATCATGGAAAAAAAGTTTTTTACCTCACTATTTCCGATTTTAACAAAATTTGGTGTGAAGGACAAGTATGACAAGATAAGCAATCCTGCCAATTTTTAGATCTATACTTTAAAAATTGTACAAAATACAGAGCTGTTAAAAATATTAAAAAGTGCGAGAAAAAAACTAAAGTTTTCACATGTAAATGACTGTAACATTTGTCTTTTCTATTTATTGTTGAATAAAAATTCAAAAACCATTGTAAAGATAAAAATAGAGCTTTCCATTAATATATTACATGACTTTCTTGCAACAGGTTTAAGTTCTAATTGACCCGAAATGGTTTAAAAATTACTATTTTTACCAGCAAAAATGTGATGCACACTAAAAAACGCAACCTCTCGGTTACCATACATCCCGCATGCTGCTTAGAAGAGCATTGGGAAACATATGAAAGAGCCAAATGTCTTAAAATTCTGTCTCGAAAACTTTGCTAGCTCTTAGGCTGCTAGAGAGTGCAATCGAGAGATATGCATGAAATCGCATAAGTGGTTTATTCCATTGTGAAATCATCACTCGAGCTGTCATTTTATCCTGAAATCACTCAAGGTGTCAGTCCACTGCTGATGATTCGGTTTAGAAGTCACTCGAAAGTCTCTCAATTACTGATCATTTGATATTTATTTTGGATCACTAGATATTCAACTCTACAAATCTCCCAATTATGCTCATCATTTATCGTAACCGTCGCACTGATAATGTCGTCAACTTTTTCTCCACTAAGCATACGCACCTTTGAGATCATATCCGACAATTTGAACCGCGTGGTTTCTTTCAGCATCGCAATGGAATTGGATGATGCCTCCCAAGTAATCCTGCCACCCTGTCGCATCCACTGCCGCAATCAAAGGTCCATGATATGCCAAGTGGAGAAGCATTAGGTTCTCCTCACCTACAAAACTGGCACATAGGAAGAATGAATACGGCAAAACAAAAAAAAATGCATTAAAATATAACAATGCAGCCCCCAAAGCAGAATACTTAGTGATGATCTGCGAAGCAAAATTATTTGCCCGAAATTGTTCTGCAAGATAAGATTTATACATTAGATATTTACAGTCAAAATGTTACCGAAAAGTATTTTCTCATTTTAATATACACTGGCGGAAAAAAAAATCCCAACACCAAGAAAGACTTGTGTTAGATAAACGAAATTTGGTAGGCGTGTTTATACAACTGAAAGATGACATCGATTGAAATTTCGTGTTCCGCGCATAAGTGTGGCGCAGCTGGCGTCACTCAGAACATGCAAATAAGGCTTGTTTTAAAAGCGTGTTGTGAAGCTCGTGTGTATTATTTTTCCGTGAAATTGGACGAATTGCGTTCATGTTAGCCAGGAATACCTTTTAAAATGACGAAGAAGCCATTATCAACAGCTTACCGAGTTTAAACGAGGTCGTACAATTTGGCTACGAGAAGGTGGATTTTCAATTCGCGATATTGCAGAAAAACTTGGGTGGGAATTTTTCCACCGTGCATGATTATTGAAAGCTATGGTCAAGGGATGGTACTACCTCAAGAAGATCGAGTTCCGAGCTGCCACGTGGCACGACTGAGAAGGAAGATCGCCGAATCTTGCATACGGCTGTGGCGCATCGTACTGCATCTGCGGCTGACATTCGAGCTGCAGTTGGTACCCTCGTGACCCAAGGAACGGTAAGAAACTGTTTACTTCAAGGACAGCTCAGTCAGGCAGCCTGTAGCCGGTATTCCATTGACTGCAAACCATTACCTTTTCCGACGGCAGTGGTGCCACGACAGTGCTCACTGGAGGTCGGAGTGGAGATCTGTTGTAATTTTTGATGAAAACAGATTCTGAATTAGTGCCAGTGGTGGCTGTATATTGGTCAGAAGGAGGCCAGGGGACCGCCTGCATCCAAGCGGTCTACGGCCTAGACACACGGGACTCACACCTGGAGTTATGGTCTCTGGAGCAATGTCCTACGACAGCAGGGGCATTCTTGTGGTTATCCCAAACTCACTGACTGAAAATTTGTCGTCAGTCTGTTAATTTAACCAGTAGTACAGCCCTTCATGAGTAGCATTCAAGAGCGCGTTTTCCAACCGGATAACGCTCGCCCTCACATCGCTGCTGTAACGCAATGTGCTCTACAGAGTGCTGACATGTTACCATGACCTACAAAATCACCAGGTCTGTCTCCAATTGATAACGTATGGGATATCATGGGATGGCACCTCGAGCATCATCCACAGTCAGCAATGACGGTCCTAGTATTGACACAGCAAGTGCAACAAGCATGGAACTCCATACAACAAAGTGACATTCGGCACCTGTATGACATAATGCATGCACGCTTGCAGGCTTGCCTTCAAAATTCTGAAGGTTACACCCTCTATTAAATTAACATAATTTCACATTTGCACAGCATTTTCTTGAGCTTAAATTAGCCAGTGATCTTGTACATTTAATCAATTAAACATGTTAACTAGACAATTGCATTACCCAAATTTTATTACTCTAACGCAATTTTTTCTTGTGTGTTGGGATTTTTTTTTTCCGCCAGTGTATAACGTACTGCAATTTAGAATTTAATGAAACGATGGATGTGTTATGCAAAAAGGAGTTAACCCACAAAACAAAAAAAATGAGTTATCCAACTGTGATGGTAAAATATGTTGCTTTCTACATTAAGCAAAAATATTTAAGCCCTATCAGCATT
>JAXGGA010014656.1:0-31442 GCA_038373865.1 Uloborus plumipes
GCCATCTTCAGCCCAATATTGGCTTTCCAGAATTCAACCACTATTGCGCCAACATTGTCCGACAGTCTAAAGACAATAATGCATGCCCACTTTTCAGCCATTATTGGCACATTATTGCATGCCAAGATAAGTACAATATTGTCAATACAGTGTAAAGCCAATATTGGCTGAACCTTGCGAAAGCTGGCCCAATATTGGCCAGGATACAGCCAATATGAACAATATCACGCCAAGATAAAATGCTGCTTGGGGCGTTCGTGAAAATAAATTAATTTCACACAATTTAAACTTTCCCTTAGCTCAAAGTAATGTTTTTCAATAAGTTTATCATCGTAACTATCGGTTCAAAGAGAAATAGTAAGAATAATATACCAAAATGATGTATTAGAATGGTAAATAACACACCAGGAAGCATGTTTCTATTTTAAATACGTTATAATTAAAGAAACACCAGTAGAATCTCTAAAGTAAAGCTACATACGTATAGCTTAGACATTATAGAATAGTAATATAAGCATTAAAAAAGTTTTACTCGCCTTTAATTATCCGAAAAAAATGTTTTTTTACACTACTATCGGCCGCTCCATGTTAAAGCTACGAGAGAAAAAGCGACATAGCCTGCGGCGGACTCAACAATGCATCCACCAATAGAAAAGTGATACCCTGTTATCTATGAACGTCACTGGATGTGATGCCAGTTTTCTGAGACTCAGTCTCTTTAAAATAAAGCTCAACATTTTGCTCTTTATTAAAAGCAGTTCACTTTGTGTTAAAATGAGTAAAAACCCGAAAAAGCGACGTTTAAAAACACAAATAGATGAAGTTAAAATTGGCGAACATGTTTCAAAAGCCTAAAGCTTCCTTCTTCAGCGCCAAGCAAGAAATGGAAAGAAACAGTAGTAGTATAGCATATTGTTTGGGCAGGCCGGAGCCTTTTTCCCGGGCTGAAAGTGGACTCTGGATCCGGATAGAGCCCCTATAAAGACAGGCCGACCTATCGTTCGCCGCGTCCGCCATTTTCGTGTACACAGCCAGGAGCGAGCTACTATATTGGCGTATTTATCGCTTTTTTTGCGCGTTCAACAACTTCGTCAAAAACAAATTTCCCTGCTCCGTTAGAAAGGACGCATCATTTTGGACACATGAACATATGAATATAAAACATTGTATAAACAATGTATGAAAATTGCTGTAAATTACACACTATATTTATCAGCCAAAATTTGTTTGTTTATTTTTCTAAATTTAACTTTTTTAAAACAAAGACAAATAACTATAAAATAAGAAAAATGAGATAGCATTTAAGTTTGCAACTTATTCTTTTATGATAAATACAGTTGAGCCCGCTTATTAGAATATGAATTAAAAGAATATCCCGCATGATATAATACATTATCCATGAAAACCAAACCATTGCAATATATTATTTTGATACCGGATAATGGAATATTTCACTTATTAGAGTATTTTTTCCTGCAAAAATAACTATTCCATTAAACCCATTAAACCAGCCGGACAGTACTCAACTTACAGCCTAAACACAGTAACCGTCCGCTGCCTCCACAACAATATTGAGCACAGTGAAAAGAAATGTGCCGATTTTTTTTTTAAACAAAAACAATTACAGAGCAAAACAGTTAAACTCCAGAGTTATAGTTAAGCAAGTACAATTTCCCAATGATTTAATTTATAATTTTGTGGCACCGAATTCATAAATACTATAGAATTGCCCTTACTTTGGTTTCAGATTGAAACTTTTGTGCAGTAAAATTAGTTTTGTCACTCTTAGTTTTAAATGCATACACCGGATTCACACAATTTTTTTTTATCATGACTACAGTACAATTTACAAAATATTCAATTGATTTAATTATTTAAATATAAAAATCTGAGTCTAAAAATAGATTTTGTAAGACAAAAATAAAATTTTATTATAAAAATATAATTTAAGCATTTTTTCATGATGCAAATTTTTCCATTAATTTTTTAAAAATAAACATAAAACAACTTTTAATTGCTTACAATAACTGCAAAAATTTAAAAATTTTTGCTTTTCTCATTTGAAAAGCAAAGGAATTTCAATTCTTATTTTTTTGAGATAATTGGTGTGTGCCACAATTTCGTACTTTATGTCAGTTGATAAATAATTTTCTTTGCCTGGAAATGCAACAAGTCATAATATTACAATTCTGCCATTAATTTTCGGAAATAACGCAGAAACATTTGCACATTAAAACCGATAAATCAGAATATCTCGCAAAAAAATTTAGTTACGACAAGTATTTACATTTGATTGGCGACAAAGCAAACTTTTAGCGCCAAGATTTATGGCAAACCTGTTATTTCGTGAAGTATTGTTTTTTTAATTACTACATCAAACAGTTTACTATGTGGATCAGTTTTTTGTTGAATTCAGGAAAAAGACAACATTCTATAACATATTATATCTAAATAAATAAGGTATCCACAAAAAAAAGGAGTACTTAAAATGCAAAGTTGCGATTGCTTCGTCGGAATCCAATTTTCACGTCGGCAGTTTATAATCCATTTCTTTTTCCTTTCTTCATTTGCAGGGAACAAAAACATTCGGATTTTGTTCCTAGAGTGATTGCTGCAATTTATTGCTGCACAACCACTCATTTTTCTTCATATAAATCAACAAATCGGCGAGAGTTCTTAGCAGACGACACATGCTAGCGTAGCAGTGGGAACGAAAATGGCTGACGAGTCAGCTCCTAGTTATAGTAGCCTTAGATCCGGAAAGATACTAGCCCTTCATTTCCAAACTCCCTCCTTACCGGAGTGGATCATTCTATTTCCCTTGAAGGTAGGGAAGGGTGGGATTTTCATCTCTTCGCTCCCAAGCAAAGGACTGCACTGCGCATGCTCTGGAACGCCGAGTCGCAGGCAGCGCATCAGTCAACAAAACGGCCCATTTCAGGGCCAACTTCGACTAATTTTGATGACGACTCGGAACGGACCTCGACTAATGATTTCATGGACACAGATAAAGTATTAATTTCTGGAAATAATGTTGACGACTCGGAACGGATCTCGACTGATGATTTCATGGTCCAATTAAAATTTCCAAAAAAAAAAAAAAAAAAGCATCAGAAGAAATAGACATAATTAGTAATTAACAATTTAATTTGAAGGACTTTGATTATTTACTTTTTTTCTAACTTAATTGATTGTGCGATTATCTTTACTAACTGATGACATTGGTTATGTTTATTAACATTACCTTTTAAAGGTATTTAACTGACTATGATAATGTCTAATACTAACTAGATATAAGTGTGGGAGGTGGTTTATACTCATAGATAATATGTAAAAAATGCCCGATATCTTAATGATTAAACTTAATTTCCAACATTATTATTTAAATAAGTACATGAACTTTTACAAATAGTTTAGTTATTTGCATAATTGTTATGATTTTCTTTTTTTTTAACTTATTAAGAAACCTTTAGTAAAATTGCTTCTGGTATTCAAAGAGTAAATTACAAAGTATTTAAGAACCTTGTGTTGATTTTAGTTACAATTTTAGAAATACCTATTTTCTCAATTTCAAACGTAATCATCAATTTATAACAATTAATCAAGATTTATGTACAATGCATAAGTAGAGCTGACAAGTTTATGCTGTAACTGTGATAATTTAAGGGGGTGCAAGTCAAAAAAAATTTTTCAATCTTACTCAATAGATGGCGCAAAATGCAACTCCTTTGCACTGCCCATCTATGACGTTTGGTGACGACTATGGTGACATCACCATAACGCTTATCTTAGGCTTTAGCCGCAAAACTCGAATGACAACTGACATTGTATTGATCTTCACGACTATCTATGCTTACGACGACAGAACCGGTTCGTGGAAAATTCTTCGGAGACTTGCTTGGTTCGGTAGGGGAGTGTGGAATGCGTTTCATTGTTTGAAACCCCTCTTCAAGTTTTCTCAGCCCAAAAGAGGAAAAGCAAAACCACCTGTCGGGCATAGGCGATTTAGATCGCTAATTCTGGGGGTGCAACCACGGTGATACCCCAAATGACCGAAATCTCAAAAGATCGAAAGATAAGCTTGTCAATCAAACAACTACCGAGATCCCTCCCTTCTACCCGAGGAGTCAGAAAGGAAGAGCCACACCGTCGCCATCTTTACCCACTATCTGAAGTTAATCGTTTGGCGATTCCTAAGTAACGGATAAATGCCAATCTATGGTACACGGTTGAAATGACGATGAGCAGGCTTTTTACTGACCTCTTGCTGGGAGAAATTATTACATTTTCGTTCAGTTGGAATGGTAAGAGAAAAGATGTTGAACCAGTATGACGAAAAACTGGTTTTGTTCATACTTGTTCGTATCTTGGTACGGTTTTGCTTCGGTGGAAGCTCGCAGATATTTTTTTGAATAAAATTTTACAATTGTATGATACAAAAAAATTGATATTTTTGTTCTTATAGTTTTCCATTACACTAATATTTATCTGTTTTGCCCTTTTTTAAAAAATATTATGAAATAAGAAAATATCAGTTTTAATTTGTGCTTTTTTTATTATTATAATTAAAAAACTGTAGCTAGCTATATTTTAAAGAACAAAACAGACAATTTATTTCCGCTTGTGTACTAATAATATTTTAGATCCATTAGTTTTTTTTAGTAAATAATAAAAATTCGTAATTGTTCTTGTTGCAATTTTACGGATGGATTCTCATTTTGTCTTTGCGGTTGCATTTTAATTTTTTTTATTTATTATTACTATTTTTTTTTAATCCGATACGAATGTTATTTTATTTAACGCTTTAAACGATTCAATAGTATAGTTCATCACATTTTGGTGATAAATGTCTAAAAAGTGTAACAAATGTACTTTTTAAAATTAGAGTCAGTAATAGCATTACCATAGTTCGACAGATTGCCATGAACAAGGTGAAAAGTCACATCAGTAAAGGTGGACTAAAACTTCGTTAATTATTATTTATATATTCGAACATAAGAAACCATCATGTATCATAACTTTCTATTCTAACCAAACACAACCTTTAACTAAAGCAGTGGCGTAGCTAGCAAGGGTGTCACCCCAGGCGGTAAATTGTGGTAACCTCCCCCCCCCACCCCACCCCACACACACACCACACAAAAAAAATAATTAAATAAATAAAGAAAATAAAATAAAGAAAAAAGAAAAAAAAAAGTTTTCGCAAAAAACGAAATCCATACAACATTCATAAGCAACTTTTTAATCTTTATGTCATAAGGAAAATGTAAGTTTATTTAACGTGCAGTAGCAGTGACTTATAATGAAATTCTACGCTAGCGAATTTACATTAAATGACAAATATGTAAAAGCTTTCTCGAAAAACTGGCACATTAGACGCATATTTGTGCTTAAAGGAAAACTTTGAGCCGGGGGTCCGAGGGTTACATACAAAAAGTGAGGGGGAAAAAATTCTCATCCCCCCCCCACACACACAAAAAAGAAAGAAAATCGCCTTTCTCTTTTAAATGCTTTATATAAAAACGAAATTCATGTGCCATTAAGAAATTTAAAGTTAGCTAATGAGCTCATGTATACGAAAGATAAATATAAATTAAGTCATTCCATATGAAACTTGCCTTTGAAGCTACATATGTTCCATTCTCCTTGATATCAATTTCTTCAATCGTTTTTTGATTTCTTCCTTTCAAAGAAATTTTAATATTTCTTCTGTACATGGAAGCAGTGGCATATCCAACGGGACGGATAAAAGTATCACCTCTTAAACTCAGAAGTTTACCTTTTTTGACTACTAGAAAGGATTGAAAACCAACCATACTACTCTCCGAAATGTAATTATACTTCCATCCCAGCCCCGGTATTCAGGGGATTAGGGGGAAGGGGTCATCCCCCCCCAAAAAAAAACTTGGAACCGAATATTTCCCCATTCTATAAACGCTATGTTAAAGATCCCCGCTCAATCTAATATTCCATCAATTTTTGCTCATTATATAGATTTAATGAATTTCAGAGGCAGTATTTTATTTTATTGTATTGTTTTGTTTTCGTTTTCAAGAAACCGAATTTTCGATAACTCGAATCTTTTTCGCTTTTCCTGCAACTTCGACTTATCAAAGTTTCACTGTATTTACACAGAAGTGTGCGTAGTTTTACTGATTTTTGGTATTTAATAATTTACACTGAGTATACTCACTTTGCCCCTACCCCTCTTGCAAAAATTCGAAAAGACGGGCCTGATACCCTCCCCCCTCCGATTTATTATTGTTATTATTATTATTATTATTATTTTTTTTTTTTTGTAACTTTCACATCTCTCCCGGAGCACTGAATGTTTTCAGATATTTAGTATTATGCTTCTTTATATCACACTAGCTTATTATCCGGCGTTGCCCGGGTGCTTATTAAAAATGCTTGCAAAAATTTGAATTAAATATTTGTTGGAACCTCTTATTTTTCTGCATCATACAATATTTGTGCCAATGTTCCAAGGTAATTAGAACATGAATTATAATTGGTTTTTTAAGTTATTTCATACTAAAATGAAATAATTGAGCCTTGACCCTTTATGTCCCAGATTAATTTAACAATGAATTTTTATACATATTTTTTAGCTGAAAATACATCAAACAACATACATACAAATAATACAAATTTCGAAAATTAGTAGGGCCTAAGACTCCCTACGCCTTAGGGCAGTGGCGTACTCAGGGGGTGGGCTGATAGGGCTGCAGCCCCCTCCGAAATTTTCAAAGCAAATTTTTAAAATGTAAGCTAAGTTTTTTTTTTTTTTTTTGAAATCCTGCAGTGAGAAAAGCTTTCAAAGCAGATAATTAAGTATTGGACAAAATTAAAAGAAAGATTTTTTTTTTTGACATGTCTATTTTACTATACGTCATGTTTATGATTATCCTATCCCATTTTGTTCATTTTGACTGCAAATCTGCCCTTTAGAAACGCCGATTAATGTTTTTCAGTCATCATCTAATTTTGTTAAATAAATTTCAGTAAATTGAATTGAAACTCAGTATTGGAAGCAATAGTAAACTAAACTGCAAAATTAACATTATTAGAGTGTAAATTTGCCAAAATATTGCAAACAAGTATTTTAGCAACACCTCTTTCAATGAAGAATTTTTTTTTAATTTAAATTTATCATTCTCTATGTCCATCAAAGCGCTTTCTTCACAATAATTTTAATGATTTTTTAATGATGTATTTTTGTCGACTTAAATATTCATTGAAGCAGAAATTCGATACATTCTATATTTCATGAGGTGCTACCCCCCCCCCTCTCAAAGAGTCTTGACTCAACCCCCCTGAAATGATTTGTCTGCGTACGCCACTGCCTTAGGGCCTCTAAGAAAACCGTTTCCGATTGCTGGTACCATCTGTTGGTCTCTCAGCAAAGTACAAGGAGTGGTACTTAACAAGGTTAGCACGATTCCAGCCATTTAAGATTCATAATACTAAATTAATGTAAGCGGGACTTTTCTGAGTCTCGTTAATTTGATTAAATTGATTATTCATTGTTAATCGTAATCTTTATTGGAAAATACTCCTATTTGAATGTGTTAAATTTTATCAATTTGTATGCTTAAAGGCTTATCTCTATTACTTTATTCAAAATCGAAAGAAAATGGCTGTTTTGAGACAAAAAATTTGAATTTTGAGCTTTTTGGGTATTTTAAAATTTCAAAACCTCGCCTATGTGAATTCTAGTGCATCTAGGAACCTCTGTGCCAAGTTTGATGAAAATCCAACGAAAACTGGATTTGCAAAAGGAACAAACATCTAAACAAAGATATATACAAATATACAGACATCCATTAATATATTATGTAAGGGAAAACCGCCTATATTGGACCACTGCTTAATTTGGACCTCGGGCCTAAAACTTAGTACATATATCTGTGCTATAATCTAACGGTATAAAGATAAAGCTTTAGGAATAAAATCTACGAGGATAAAGTTTTGCCAGTCTTCGGCCTGTGTTGCGAGAGTTATTACGGCGTCATTTGTGTTGAAAACATGCAAAATCTTATTTTGCGAACTTGTATCTAGTAGCCAGTTACCACCAGTGTCGGATTTAGAATTAACCAGGCCCGTCACAGGATGCTCGGGGGGGGGGGGTCAATCGCCCCCCACCCACTGGGTTTTGAGAAATTAATGCATTTACATACAAGTGAGCTCGGTTTTGTTGTTTTCCAATAAAATTACATTGTTTTTGCACCCTTTGACCCCCCACCTCTCCTGGAAAAACTTGAAGTGACGGCCCTGGAATTAGCGGATCCCTGAGTTTTTTTCCAGTATACTGCCATTAGTCCCGAATACATTTTCGGCAGCAGAACAGGACATTTTTCATTTTGTGTGTATTTCCCTGATTAAGCTTCCCGTGTTTTTCTCGTTTTTTAATGCTCTCGTTGAATTTTCTTGCTGTTCTATACATGCATATCAGAAGAGCGATGCAATGATCTCTTTTAAGTAGGGTGTAGATTGGTGATTATCCCTAATTTCGAGAAGGTCCGAGGGGGAGGCTCCCCCGGGAAATTTTTTTAAAAATAAGCTAGAAATTCTACATTTTGAGGCCTTATATGAAGTAGTTGAGACTAAAAATGTGAGGAAAAACGAGGAAAACAAAAAAATTTTAACAATTTTACATTCGATCAAAATAAAAATGGCTTGTGCTTTCACAATTCGCTGACATTGACATTAATCAACAAGAAATAAGAACAAGAGAGGAGAGGGAGAGGATAACAAATATTAAATTGAAAAGATTCAATAAGTTTTTAAAAAAAGAAGAAAAAAATGTATTGAAGACAATCATAAGTAAAAGCATAAGTATTCTTAAGTTTGTCATAGCTTTTAAGTTCAAACACGTTCTTGACAATGTACTTAAGTCCTACACAAACTACGTAATTTAAAATAGTTTTAAAACATGAATAAATGATCTATTTTTTAACCGACGAAAAAACGGAGGAGGTTCTCTATTCGACCGGTACATATATATATTTTTTTTTTTAATGTATGACCACGCATAACTTTTTACTGAATAGGCCGATTTTGATAATTTTTTTTTTTTTGTTGGAAAGGGTACACCTCCCTGATGGTCCCATGGTCCCATGATGCGGGGTTTGAGAACAGAATCCGAAAGAAATTGAGGGAAATCTTCAGAATTCCGTTCATGCGCACGGTGGTGTCGAAACAGTTAATAAAATCATTCGTATACCCATTCTTCGGTTACATGTTTCATAATAAAAACAACAAAAATGTTTCATTCTCAATTTCAAGTGTTTTTTGAAGGGAAAAATCAATCAAATGGTACAATCAATGGGTAAGAATGATTTTATTAACTGTTTCGACACCCACTTCAAAACTCATGTTTAAAAATAGTATCGATGGTGTTCAAAGAATAAATTTATTTTTTACTTTTTAGAGCAATTTTCAGCTGCGTTTTTGAAGTCGGTTTTACTTTTTTTTATAAAATTTTATTTTCTTTATTATGCATTATGAGAATTTTAAAAATTAGCTTGCGTTTAGCAATTAATTTCTCTTTAATATGATTATGACTGACAAATGCTCGATAAAAGCGCTAAAAATGAAAATTTTTAGTTGGGAAGATAAAAAAATGAATTCCGTGCTAAAATCCATACCTATATGGGCGATTCTCTGTAAACTCGTCATTTTTCACACGAAATCTGTCCGGGCATGGTTTTTTGAAATGTTCGTATAATTATTATACTATTGCTCAGAAAATGAATCTATTACTTTGGTTTGAAAGATGGCCGATTGAAGTTTGTGTTTTTCTGATAAATCATGATAGGGGGTCAGCCCCCGCCTAGTATAACCAGGCAGGGGACTGTGCCAGGTGACTGTGTTTTTGCTCTTTGTTGCGTAATATCTGCAAAACTATTGGAACATAATTAGTTACGAGACTGCCCATAAATTTAGGCACAAATCGTGGACATAATAACTAATATGTTTTATAATTAAATTAATTGACATTAATAAAATCACTTCCCAGAGGACTGTTTTCGCAACGACCTTGATGCATACTTTCATCATAAATGTGATTCTCAAATTAAACAAAGTATCGTTTCTACATCATTCTCGGCAATTTCAGCAATTTCACACTCATTATTTTAAACTTCATGACAAAAAACATTTGCAAGAGTAACAGATTTTTTCTATTGGAGCTTAGAATTTGTGGCAGGGGACTGTTTAAAAAATCTCCGGACAGAATTTACATGACAATTTTAAGTTTTAGAAATACGTAATTAGACCTTATTTCATAAAAAAGATATAGTTGCATTATTCTATTTTGAGATATTAATTGCCAAATTTATGTAGTGTAAATAGATTTTTTCAAATATTGCCTTGAAGTGTTAAACTATTGGATTGGGACAGCCAGGGGACTGTGTTTTGGGGGCTTAGATAATTTATAGAAAAAAATTTAAATAGTTACCGCTCCAAATGCAATTGGGCCACAAAGTATTAATGCTTTGTTTGTATTAAGAACAATAATTACTTTATTACACTTTATTATTTTTAAAATACTCGGTCCGGACAGCGAATTACCGGTTTACAGAGAATCGCCCATATATATAAAGATGACGGTGTTTGTTTGTTTGTAACCGCTGCACAGTGGAGTATTTGAGTGAAAATCCTGGCCAAAAGTCGAAAATGTAAAGTATGGTCAATCTCACACTTCTATTCATTTTCGGACAGCTGATAAGACACTACGTCATAATATACAACATAAAACCCCTTCCACTTTGATTAAGCCCCATACGAATACTTCAAACTCAGTCGATGTGGAATCTGCGCTGCTGTTTTCCTGGAAGCTTCGTTTGTTGCTTACATTCAATGCGCTGTATTCGGTGGCTTATTTCGAAATTATATAAAAAACACTAATGAATATGGAAGACGAAGGTGTATACTTTAATATGATGTGCAATCCATGTAGAATTTGCTTTGGGAAATATTTTTTTAATAGTGTTTTACACAACTTTAAAAAAATCGCTCTATTTTCAGTAAATTTTTTAAAAAGAAAGGTTTTTATATGGGTTCCGGGCATTTCCGGACGCAAGTTCGGGTATCAAAATAAAGCTTAAGGTTCCCTTAAAACGTATTTGAAAAAAAAAGTTGCCCCTTTTTGCCCCATTTTGCTTAAAATAGGTTTAAACTGGATGAAGTAAATTTACGTTTTTTCTTTTGGGTTTGTTCATGTTCGTTTTTTTTTTCAGGATCTTCTAGGAAGTTTATAGAAATCACAAACAAATCATTGTATGAGATAATTAAAAAGTGTCCGTCTAAAAAATTAGACGAAAAAGTTATGCATTTGCAGAGTTTTGGGTCAAAAACTCCACTGAGGGGAAGCAGAAAAATTTTCGGTTTCTAGTGCTATATAACATTAATATGTGTAGGTAATTTTCCCTTATCTTTGGCGATTTATGTAAAAATTGCTTTGAGTTGAAATAAAAAAGGAACGGTTTAACGAATCTTTTCGAACTATAACCTTTGTTACTCCCTGAGAATGTACCTTTCATATGCCGAAAATGTTTTTCAAATAGGTACATGGTTTCGGAGATTATTTAAGATACAAAATCACCCTTCCTCTTTGTAATATTAGTAAAGATTTATTTTTGCAACGAAAAAGGATTCATTGAAACATCAAAATATTTGCCTGCTATTCTCGTGGCATTTTTTTCTTTTGTTCTAGGTTAATATAGCATTTTTTGTAACCTAACGATTAGAAATTATAATCAAAATTTTTCCCTCATATTTAACATTTTTGACAGAATACTGGTATTGTTGAACTACTTTTTTGGGAGGGGGGAGAGAGGAGGCAATGTACTAATTACATTCCGTCAAAGGAAAAAATACATCGATATTTTACGCTTTCTTATTAGCTTTCTCTTCAAACAATTCCTCGTCAGCAAGCTGCTCCGGAACAAACGTGAACCATGGCAAAACACTGTGAAAATTTTTCTTTAAGCTCTTTGAAAAAAAATCACTAAAAATCAATGAAGCAAGATAACTTCACCGTTTTTGCTTTAAATGAAGGTGAAATGTTTATATTGTATCCTTGAAAAGTTTCAGAGCAATAACACCATTAGATTCACGGATGCAGGAATTTTAATTTACATCGATTGATTAATTGAAAAACGTCGAAAAAGTGACCTGTCTTTGAAAATTCCTTAAAATTAGGTAAATTACGTTAGAGCTTCAAACAATTTAGACTTTTAAAGAGATTGAATTGCTCCAAATGGTGATGTATTTTTTTTCTTCCTACGTTCACTAGAAACCTTTTTACGGTCGTAAACTCGCAAAATTCTAAACCATGGATAAAACATTAAATAACTTTTTTTCTAAATTAAATTTTAAAAATCGAGCTTCAAGTTACAACATCTGACCTTTCAGACACTTTGTTGACCAAGTTTCATAGCTGTACGATGGGTAGCTTTGCTGTACAACGCCCAAACGCACAGAAGGATATTCCCTTAGAAGAGCGAAAATTCCAAAATAGTTTTGGCCAGGATTTTCAATCAAATACTCCACTGTGCGCTGGCCAGAAGCCCCCACAGCACCTACAGACCTGAAACTTGGAACAAAAATTCGAACGTATCCCCGTGTAATGCATCTCGAAGGCCTAATTCTAAATTTCGAATTAGTTATTTTTCAAGGCTTAACTCTGTACGCAAAACTGAAACACTAGATCCATTTTCCATACAAGCTGCAAGTGGTTTAAATTTACGTATAGAGTTAAGCCTTGAAAATTTATTCAATTTGAATAATTAATATGTCCCGTGACTTACTTAATGTCTTTTTGATTTATTTGGCGAATTGTTTTAAACTTTAGGTTACCAGATGTAGTATTTTTGACACTACGGTAATACTTTTTCGACCCAAATAAGAAGCGTAGTATGTTTTGTAGTATTCTGTTAAAAAGTAGTTTATAAATGGTATTTTTAATTCCTTTAATGAGAGGAAAATGCAAAAAGTCAGACATTTCAGAATTCAAATTATTACTTTTTATTAAAAGATGAGAACATTCATTTTCTAAAATAATGTAAACATTTAGTACTTCAATACTACTGCAATAATAATATCTGAAACGGCTGTAGTGCTTAACCTGTTTCGGTTTTTTGTCTTAATTAGTGACACATTACTGAAATTCTTTCACAATCTGAAATTGAAATCGGCAATGATAACAGTAAAAATATAAATTAGATCAAATTTTTAAATTTGAATTCTCCCCTTCAGTGTTTCTTTCAGACATTTTGCTCCGGGGGAGCTCTTGGAAAATCCGGAGGGGAGGGATTATGGGGTGGCTGCTTATATTGCATTTCGGGGACTTTTTTTCGATAAATTTGCCCACCCCCCATTTGAGCCCTAAAATACATCCCCCCTCCACACTTTTTCGATTGTGACCTCCCTCAAAATCAGAAGCTAAATCCGCAGTTGACAAAGGAGTGGATGTGGACCACCTCTCTCCCCTCTGAAATTCATTGAAAACGACCTTCTCTCAATAAAAACTAAAATATTTTTAAATATCGATTTGTAAATTTACCTTAATAATTGGCCTGACCCTTCCCTAAATAAATCACCATGTACTCTATGGGGAGGGGCGTCTCATTTTTTAAAAACTTGTTTGTTTTCCAGTGTTTCTGGGAATAATTTCCTTATTCCGTTCCCATAAAAGGGCAATAGATAGAAAAACCGAGTGAATTATGGTATAATTCATAATGAAACAAGGCTGTTGTCTATTGTGAGGTCCAATAGACTTGACAAGGTGGGGAGGGGTATGAGGTTTTGGTGACTCTCAATTTTTTTAACACATAGTTATATACATAAGCGTAGCGTCGGGGGGGCACAGAGGGGCCACGTGCCCCCCCCAACTTGTTGGACACTTGTTCTTTAGAACCTGAAATTTTATGAAATCAGAAGGAAATTAATCGTCGGAATATCATTTGCAGTTATTTTCCTTTATTTTATCTTTGAATTATTACCCATATGTATGTGGGTGAAGGGGGGGGCACAGAGGAATTCCGGTTCTTCGTCGAAATTTTCAGTGTTTGGCACCAAATTTTTCCCGAAATTGGGAGACGAAAACCATCGGAAAGATTATTTCCATTTATGAGCCAAAACTATTGTCTGAAAGATTTTTTCTTTTGCCTTAAACAGTCCTTAGGATTGCTAGTATTGTTTAATGTAAGGCCTCTGGGGATGTTTTGCCCCCTCCTCCGTCCGTTATAAAAGCATAAAATCATACTATTTTGTTTGCTTCTTTTCAAGGCATATTTTTTTAGTTCGATGTAACTACTATGCTAAAAAAGAATTTTAATTTGAAAATAATATTTTCACGAAATCTGGCTCATTGTAAGAGGGAGAGGGAAAGAAGGAGAGAGAGAGAGATGAAAAAAAGATGTATGATCCCTTTCTTTTATCTCACTGCCATGTAATGCGATGAAAAAAAAACAATTTATTCAACTATGGGATTTCTGTATAGAATTTAACTATCTTTCTTCACAAATAAAAAATTTAAATTTTTTATTTGTTCCTTTCAAGCATTTGTCATTCATAATCATACGAGAAAAAAATTAAGTGCTAAATGCATGAAAGTAACAAGAAAAGTAATAATCAGACAATCTGAATGCATAAGTCTTGTCTCAAATTAATTCATAAACTTCTTACTTAAATACTATGGCAAGTAAGAATATTTAGGTTATATTTATAATCGTTTTCGGTACAGGTTGTTTTTTTTTTTTTTTTCAGAACTCATTTTCGAATCTTTTCAAGTTATATCATTGTAATATGACAATTTTCCTCGCTGATAATTTGCAAAAATGTAATACATATAATTATTTTAACTGATATATTGCTGTATTTTTTTTTTAAAAGCAAACAATTTAAATTTATATAATTGTTTCCCATTATTTTGCTTTAATTGTGTTTTTATAATTTTAATGAGTGCGTTTTGAATGACAATTTTTTTCCCCGGTGTCTCTTTTTTTTTTGAGTAACTGATATATTTCTTCATTTCTTCCCATATTGGATGTCGAACTTGGTCACTAGGGTCAAAGGTAGTGTTCCTAACCGCTAGATCACATGGGATTGTTAGTATAAAAATAACTTTATGAAATGCCTCATTTCAGAAATTTTTCATGTGTAATATTTTTCTCTCCTCTCCCTCCTCTCTCATGCTTCAATTACTAATCGATTTTCGTCAACGATTTGTCAAAACGCAAACCGATCTTATTTACATCGAACGGTTTTTGCCTCTTTTTTCTTATATTTTTGTCATCTCAATTACTTCATATAAGGCCTCAAAATGCTGAACTTTGTATCTATTTTTTAAAATTTCTCCCGGGGAGAATCCCCCAGATCCCCGTGATATTGGGAATATTCTACTCTACACTCCACTTAAAAAACGGATAATTGCATCATTCTTCTGATACCCATCCCACTACTAGGTCAATTCAAAAAAAAAAGAAAAAAAAAAAAAAAACAGCGAGGGCATCAAAAAGAGAGAAAAGGCATATGGGGGGGGGGGGTGTTCCGCGAAAAAGACACACTAAGTAAACAAATGATCGATTTTGCTACCCCAATTTTCTTAAAAACAAAAGAGGCTTGATGGGGGGACGTAACGGGGCTACGAGCCTAGTTGAATCTAAATCCGCCCTGGTTACTGAGGGGAAAAAAATGGATTAATGGTGTGTGCAATTCATTGGAAAAGTAAGAACGAATTTTCCTCCAACGAATAATCTGAGGGGGGAAAATGGGTGGTATGGGCGCAAAATGTTTTTGGAGTGTAGGCGGAGAAAAGGCTCCGCCTACACTCCAAAAATTCTAGACCTGTGCCCCCCCAAAACTTTTGGTCACGCTACGCCTATGGTTATATAGATATTTGTTGGGAAACAAAGAGTGGATCCAGCTTCTAAAATTAGAAAACGATTATTACTAAAATGAATGAAGAGCACGCATGCTAGTTATCTCTGGTGACGTTAGAGAAATGGACAATGTTTGACAGGGAATCTCAGGAAAATGAAATCGAAATTGAAGATTGTGGTATAGAACCGTGGAAAAGATTTGGAAATTGAAATCTTAAAGGCAGTTTTCGTTCATTTTGATGTCATTAGAGCAAAGGATGGGTTTAAGATTTTCCCTCTTAAAAGTTTCGAAATTTTTTTCCAGGAAGCCCAATAATATAGTAACTTTGGACGTGAAGGGAAGGAAACGGTTCACAGACTCTCCTCGCAGAATTTTCCAAAATTGAAATACCAGAGAATACAATTGTAAGCCATGTTTGAAAAAAATATAGACAAGAATTAGGTTCGGATGCCCCCTCCCCCCCTCCCCAGAAAGCTTTGAAATTTTAGTTATAAAAATGCAATTATCGACAATCTTTTGTAATAGCAGAGGAAAAGGAATGCAATTTTATATTCTATTCTAAAACATTTTCAAAATTGAAGTCATGATTAGGTAATTTCAAGCCATATCTTTGACGACGTTGTGTAAACGGATGGAGTTTACGAATAATTTCTCTGATATTTTTAAAATTGACATCCTAAAAACGCATTTGTAGACTATCTTTTATAACATTATGAAAATTGTAGCAGCTCAGCACTCTCCCTGGAAGTCACCCCCCCCCCCCCCCGAAAAAAAAGACAAAGCAAACTGTAGGCGATTTTTAATGACTTCAAGGGAAAAAGAAAGGCTTCAAATCCCCCCCCTCTCTCCCGGTAGTTTTTTAAAATTGGTATTCTAGAATGCAATTGAAGGCCACCTTTGATGCCCCTCTCCCTTGTATGTAATAATGTATGTTTTGAAATTTTCGTTAATACTTTAATATTTATTTGTTAAATATTTACTTTCTTATTTTTGATTTTTTTTGCTGTAATTAATTAATTTTTGTATGTTAGTGCAAACTGAGTTTTCCTCCGGGGGGTTGGGGAGCAGTTGGCTTTCTCCGGGAGGCCAGTGCCCCCCCCCCCCCCGGAGAGATGCCTGAAAGAAACACTGCTGGCTACTGAGAAGAAAAAAAAAGAGAAAAAAGAAGAAATTGTTTCGTAACGTACAATTAATTCATCGGAACAGTAAGAACGAATATTTCTCTCACGAAAAAGCTAAGTGAAAAACCCTGGGGGGGGGGGGTGTCAAAAGCTCCACTTGTACTTCTGAAATTTTTGACCTGTGCAACCCCCCACCCCCCTAAAACTTTTGATCACGCTACGCCTATGCCTTCGTTAATAAACTATTTGAAACGTGCATTACGGCGACCCTCAAATGAGTAAATTGTATTGCAGAACATTTAAAATTCCTAAATAATATTCAAAAGTTGCATTTTCTTTTAAAAAATTGCAGAAAAAACTTTTTAGTCACTTTTCTCTAATATTTGTTTATTTATTATTAATATTTATTTTAAAAAAGAATGGGATAATTTTCTTTCCTCCCCCTCTTTTAAACAACTAAAACAAAATAACTGGGTTGCACCCCGCCCCCACACAACCCCCCTTGGCGAAGGCCCTGTCTGAAACTTTCATCATAGTAACTCATCTTGATCTTTCATCATTTAACATCTAACCCTAACCCTCTACTTCGCAACGCGTATCCGCACCACGTGGAATTTTCAATGGTAACCATCCGAACCCCGAACGGTGCCCTCCTAAAGAAGCCAAAATAGCGCCAAGCTGCTGAAGCTCGGACATTTTCTCTTCACAAACAGTCTTGCATGTTTAACTACCTAAGCCCCTCCCTTCCGACCCTTTTATGGTCAGGAAACATGTACGTCACATTAGAAGACACCTGATTGGTCAATCGTATGTCAATCGTATTTTCGGTATTTTGGGATTTCGGTCTTTTGGGAAAACACCCAAAAGACCCTCTTCAAGTTTTCTCAGCCCAAAAGAGGAAAAGCAAAACCACCTGTCGGGCATAGGCGATTTAGATCGCTAATTCTGGGGGTGCAACCACGCTCTGGGGAGCGACGGTACAACTTTGTTTCAAAGTAGAATATTTTTTTAATAATATACCAATAAATACCCAATTACAGATTGTTCCATTGTTCTATAATATGGTACTGAATAATAAATAATTTCAAAAATGTATTTATTTGCATGTAATTATTTATTTATTTTGTTTGAATTTTCGAATGAATAAAAATACTCCAATTCTCAATATTGCTCTTGCATTGGCGATGTGTGGTGATACACGAGGTTTGTTTCAAGTAAATTAACTTGTATTGCAGCTATGAAAGAAAAATAAATTATTTTTCTAACCGCTGTTCTTGATAAATATACTTAGTTTAAATTTTTTTTCAAAATAGAACCAAAAATGTTGGGGGTGCGGTTCACCCCTTGGCACCCTCGTAAATCCGCCTATGCTGTCGGGGGCTTTTACAGAATGATTGCGGGCGGTACACATGCTGTACAATAAGTCTTTTTTTCTTAGAGGACGGGGGTTGAAATTTTCACTCGAACCCTTTGGAGCCGGGGATTTTTTCAAGGTTTCATGCGTCTGGTACGACAGTTTATACCTTCTCTTTTCAATGGAAAAGAAATGTGTGGTTCAACTGTCGTACTACCTGGGTCGAAAGAAAAATTTCTATGTGAACAGCCCGGATCTAAAAGGTTGAATAAATATAAATTTTACATGTTTCAGAGATATTTATTTATTTAACTAGTCCCCCCCCCCCAGGCAAAAAAAAGAGAGCATCTTACGGAAGGATTAGTTACAAAAAAATACTTTCCTGGCATTTTTATCCATAGGAAATAAATTTATCACAACATAATTCAGATTCTTTTTTTCTTTGGAGAATACTGCAAATGTATTAGATTTATAATGTCATTCAAAGTTCTCAATCTAATATAGGTTTCTTGAAATATTGAGAAGCTTCTTTCCCGCATGCCAGTTACGAAAATAGTTGAAAAGTAAATTGAAAAGAAAAAAGAAAATTTGTTAAGTAGAGAAAATAATTATTACTGCAATACTAAAGCCACTTTGGAATTAACAGTATTTATACGATATGGAAATGAAGTGTGATGAAAAATATTATATTGTAAAGGGACGATATCATGATCTAAAGAGCTCCCTCTTTATTGATTAGATAACGATGGCGCAGCTCTCAATCATGACGATATTGCACTTCGGTTCTTTTTGTTCATGTAATGTGCTCCGTGCGGGGCCGATGAGAGGCTAGGACTGCCTAGTCCGATTCTAGGGGCCCAGCTAGGAGCAGACTAGTGTAAGTCATTGGCGGATTTAGGCTGTGAATTCTGGGGGTGCAACAAACCGGAGTTTCCGTGGGGGGGGGGGGGTTCAGGACAAACCGAGTCCAAGGGCCCTCCTTTGCAGAGTTTTGAAAATTTACCTTAAAAATGTTGGTTTTCAGCTGATGTGAGAGCAAATTTTACCGCATTGCTTACTGGTATGATGTGCAAGAATTTGAAACATTTTATGAGATTTTTGATAAAGAATAGTTTTTTTTTTACTTTATTAGCCAGGGTTGTTTCAAAGAAAGAGAAATTTTAATGATACACCTGTATATACCCAATTACTCAGGATAAAATCATAATTTAAGAAATGCAATTGTTTGATGTTTGTATAATTTCTTTTCAAATGAATGAAAATACTTTCATTGTCAATACGTAGCACAGTGACATTTCTTTCGCGATTTTAATGTGAGGTGACACACTCGGGTCCAAGGGCGGATATAAAGGCGGATATAAAGATGGGGACGATCGCCCCTCCCTTGAGGATCTCTTCTCCAGCAGTTTTTGAATTTTGAAGTTCAAAAAAGGCAATTTTAGTTGATCTTTGATGACGGAGCTCTGATGTGGAAAGTTTTCGAAATGGAAGACCAACAACATTTTTTAAGAAGGATGCGTGGCGAAAAACATGTGTAAGTAAGAAAAAAAAATCAATCGCCCTTCCCTTGTAATATTTCTGGATCCGCCCTTGCTCGGGTCCCACAATAAAGTACATCAGAGAATCTCAAAGTGTTGTCCGTGGACCCCCGGGGGTGTCCTACTGAAACAGTATAAACTGAAGAACGAATATTTCTCGAACTCACGATTTGAACAGATATTTGACACCTAATTGAGTTCCGAATAGATTTTTTGTTTCCATAGCTCAAAATAATAATGTTAAGTATTTACTGCACAGCAGCGCACCCACGGAGCTTTTTTGGGCATTTAATTTTGGAAAGTGTACTTTATCCGTAATGATTGAAAATTACTCCTCTGAAAATACAGCTGTTACAAAAAACTTCCAATAAACTTATCCACCACTAGGGTAACATTTTTCCATTTTTAAAAACAATATTTGTTGCAGTTTTCATTGTTCGATGTTTTATTTTATTAATTTAAGCGTAAGGAAGCACTAGATTGCTGTGTGTCTTTTATCATTTGCAAATTTAAACTCATTTTTTTGATACATATGTAGAGAGAAAAAAAGCATTGAGAAGTAGAAAACAGAATTAGTTTATTCTTCCCTGGAATTTTATAAACCAGCTTGCTATATTTAATGTAAAACTCTGTATAATGAAGCTTCTCAAAAACTAAATTTAACAAAAGAAAAAAAAAAGAATCTATATAAAACTAGGACGGGGAAAACTGTTGAAATTTCTCCGATTTTGCATCTTACTTCACGTATAAGGGTTTTTCTTAAAATTTCTAACCCCTCGCAGGAAAATATCCTGGGCGAGCCACTGAAACTAGACAAGAGACAACTAACATACAGAACAATGAATTAATAAACAACAAGAAGGGAGGAAAAATAAAGCGTAAGAGCATATTAGAAGAAAAAAAAAGTTATCAAATCAAGCTTTTTTCTTTTGGCGCACGTGGGAGAGGGGGGGATCCGTCTTGGAGACCGGGACAGGGAGCTTCTGAACTACATAATATGTTTTATTTTGGGGTTTTCTTTCAAGAAATTTAACTTGCATTGTAGCTAGGAAAAAATATAACGTATTTTCCATACTGTTTCCTGATGAAATATACTTAATTTATTTTTTAAAAATTTAAGCAAAATTGCGGTGCACCCCCTGGCACCCCCGTAAGTCCGCCTATGGTGTAAGTTCTGTGGGATGGCATAGGCGTGTTTTAAGGGGGGCGAACCCTCCCTGGCATAAGCGTGTTTTAATGGGGGGGGACCCTCGGAACCCTCCCAAAGAGAAAAATAATTTCACTACACCATTCATTGCTTTTTTAATTTATTCATCAAAAAAGTTTAAAAAATTAAATTTAAAATAAAAATTCCTGGGCATGGAAACCTGCAAGTTGGGCCCTATTAATCGTTCATTAATTCTTCTTGGATAGAAAAAAAGTTAATATGCTGTTTTGAAAAGTTCTTCTTTTAATCTCATCATGCCTATATTTCTAAATAATACCGTGCAGTATTATACTAATTTGGCTGAGTTGTATCAGCTTTACAGTAGCTAATTGTCTAAAAAGTTGAAAACAATATTTTACCGATGTATTCGAAGTAAACTAGTATGTAATATGCAATACACCGCCAACTCTACTATTTCGATCCACGAACTGTAGTTTCGTGCTTATTATGCACTCATCAGCATGGAATACGAAACTAGCCGAGTTGAAGACAAAAATCCTAGGAAGGCCAACTCGGCAGTTTCGTATTCCATGATGATGGGTGCATAATAAGCACGAAACTGCAGTCCATGGATCGAAATAGCCGAGTTGGCGGTGTATTGCATGTTCCTGCCTTAGCCCTTGCTTAGAGGCGGTTACTGACTGTTTTATATCTTGAGCTCTGCCTTAATTTTCGAGTTGTACCCAGGGCTGCGGAGTCGGAGGAAAAATGGTCGACTCCGACTCCGACTCCGGGATTTCAAAACTTTCGACTCCGACTCCGACTCTCGACTCCTACTTTTTTTTAATTATTTTTTTACCCAAATATGAAGAGGGAAAAACCCTAAACAAAGGTTGAAATAAGTCCCTTTTAAAAAGTTTCATTTTTATTCATGGCCGTAGCCAGGACTCACTTTAGGGGGAAGGATAGCAAGTTGGGGTATCCCAGTCGGATGTCATGAGAGGTCATTGTGACCTCTCAAAAAGTTCAATTTTCTCAAGAATTCTCGCAGGTAATTTCACCACATTTTTTCTCAATTCTCGGAGGTCACTGTGACCTCCCAAAAAGTCCATTTTCTCCAGAGCAAAAGACAAGTGCCGCTCTTGTCATTTGACTCCGTACAAAACTAATCCTTTTCTTGTTAAATGACCAGACTTTATTTTAACACATTGCATTTTTGCTGCAAAGACCCGTCATTTGAAGCCCTTTTTAATGATCCTAGATGCTTAGGATTTGGATATTGGACGATGAAAATTTGTATCTGTTAGTTTCAAAGATATGTTTTCACCTCCATAAAATTTCATCCAAATCGGAGCTGGTCGGAGTCGGAGTCGACATGTTTTTCAGCGACTCCGACTCCGGTGTCCCCCATAATTGGCCCACTGCTCTATTCAAGTGGAAACTTGAAGAGTGAGCACGCCTTCCGGAGAGGATTAGTGTCAATCAAAAGGGGGAGAGAGCGAGATAGGGAAAATTAGGGATTTCTCCTGGTTAACTTTTCCCCTTCCCTACCACGTGCTGATCATCTTGGATTATCATTCCTCCATACTGCAAGTGCTAGTACTAAAATGGAGTTCGGTTTTATTGATTCGGAAAGAGGAGGAAAACTTTTAGTATGCAACGATTTTATGTTTCGTATACATTCACGAAAAAATGATAAGTCGCACTGGAAGTGCACAAACCGTTTGTGCTCAGCCAGAATAACGTTAGTAGGCAAAAACATAGTGAACCACCGTGATAATCACAATCACGAGCCGGACACTGCAAAAAAAATTAGGAAGACCTTCTACAACACCCTGAAGAAAAGAAGTGCGACTGAGCCAATTGTGCCAGTGACTAAAATATACAGGTAAGTCAAATAATGACCCTATATTTTATTTTAAATAAGTAATAAGTATTCAACATCTATAATTGAATGGGTTTTTTTCTATTCTAATTATTAAAACTCATTTGTAATCTTTCAGAGAAGAATTAGTAAAGTTTGCAGTGTCCGTTGAAACTGCTGCGTGTCTGCCAAATACAAAAACAGCAGAGGGCCCAATGTACAGAGCACGGGCAGAAACAAGACCGCTACTACCCAAGCAATTGGATGAAATAATACTGGAAGATGAATGGGTTAAGACCCAGAGTGGAGAAAACTTCCTTCTTTTTGATGACGGAGACAACAAAAATAGGATATTGGTATGAGCATGTTTATTTTCTCTCTCTCTCTCTTTTTTTTTTTTTTTTGAAATTCATAAACGCTAATCATTATTTTGCATTTAAACAAATTAGTACTTTCTAATTTAAAAACTAACTTTTAGTTTATTACATTATTATTTATAAGTTTGGTGTACTTTTTTTTTTTCACTTCAGTCATTTTTCCTATTATTTAAATTGTTTTAAATATTTTTCGAAAAGACTTCAGAAATTTTATACGTATAACTAAACTTGAAGTTAACATACTTTAAAAAAATAAATAAATTAATAAATATTCTTTCACAAAAAATACTTCTATAATGTCGTGCTTAACAGATTTCAATGCAAAACCATCAAATATAAAATAAAATAAAATAAATAAATTATATAAATATAATTTGACGAAGCTAGCATTTTAAAATTAGATGGTTACCCATTTTTACTAGCCAAATTTCGGACTACTATAGTCTCTACTATAGTCTCTGATCATACACAAAATTTATTTTAATTTTTTCATCTGATACAATATTACAATATAGACAAATATCTTATGTCTGTAATTTATATGATACATGCTTTGTTTATTTTTTATTTTTTACTAGACTGAGACAGTTAAAACACTTTTAATTGTTCAGTTGCAAATTAGTTTATGCAAATACATTTTCTACTACATTAGAAAACAATTCTCATACATTGATATTTTTTCACATCTACGTTTAGCAAAGTGTCCAAATATTGCTTGACACTAGAGCAGCCAGAATTTACCTTATGGTTATTATATAAGTGCCTGCATTATGACTTATGTTGCTATATTATATTTCATATTTTACTTTTAACCTTTTGGATCCGGGCTGTTCAAATAGAAATTTTTCTTTCAACCCAATTAGTACGACAGTTGAACCACAGATTTCTTTTCCATTGAAAAGAGAAGGTATAAACTGCCGTATCAGACGTATGAAACCTTGAAACAATCCACGGCTCCAAAGGGTTCGAGTGAAAATCTCAACCCCGTCCTCTAAAAAAAAAAAAGACTTATGGTACAGCATATGTAGTGTGTACCGCCCGGTTCCTAAGGGCTGAATACAAAAATTAAAAATGTTGTAATATCTTTAAAGCAGCACTAAAAGTAATTTTCTTACAGGCATTTGGCACAAAAAAAGCCGTAGAAATTCTATGCAAAAGTGAAAAGATTTTTGTGGATGGCACTTTTAGGATTGCACCCAAACTTTTTTGCCAATTATATACCATTCATGGCACATATAAGGGGAAAATATTCCCTCTTGTATACTGTCTCCTACCAAACAAGGCTAAAACAACATATCAACGGCTATTCAGCAATTTGAAAATTAAAGCGGAAGAGTTTGGTTTCAAGTGCGAGCCCACATTTGCCATGTTGGATTTCGAGGCTGGAGTGATCAATACTCTGAAAGGTGTTTTCCCATATTTGACGATAAAAGGGTGCTTCTTCCACTACACGCAGGCGATTTGGCGAAAGGTATGTATTCAGTAGCTTTGTCTATTTTGTTAAGGATAAGAAAACAGGGATAAAGTTAACAGGGATTTTGTTGAGGACAAAGCTAACTATTCTTATTTAAAACTGTTTAAGAATGATATACAAGTTCATAGCCTTTTTTAGAGCAGGGTGGCCCCAGTACCGCAGTATGACACTGCAGAATATTACGAGTTGCACGCTAAAACTTAGTGAAAAATTTAAGAAACTAATAAAATGTTTTTCCCAGGAACTTAGTAAAACTCTAAAACCCCTAATCCTATTCGAAGAAAACTTGAAAATTTTACTGGTGATAAACTTGCACTTCATTATAAATATAATGACGTTGAAATATATTCAATATAAGTTAATCTAGAAATATAGTATAAGTCGCATAGATGAAATACCGAGTTTCTCCATTACTCATTCTTACAGAAAAAACATACATACTATTAGAGTAAAAACCACATGATCAGCAAACAAATGACATTTTTTTATACTTTTCAGTTTGTTGCAAATATAGAAAGTGGGGGCGCAGACTTTTTTTCTCTCCAAAAAGTGGAACTCTTCTCAAAAAGATTGGACACCCCTGTAATGCATGCTTTCAGCAGTGGATAATCAATGAGAATTAAAATTACTGAATTTTAGTTGCTAGCGATACTCGTGGGCAACTAATAATTACGTGCAACTCGTAATATTCTGCAGTGCCATACTGCGGTACTGGGGCTCTTTTGTCGATACTGCAAATTGCTTTCTGTGCTAAAGAATGTAACGCTTTTTTTAATTTTGTTTACTGTTTACATCACATTAAACCAGGGGTGGCCAACCTTTTTTGGGAGTGCGCCACTTTCTAACCAGAAAAAGCTCAGCTCGCCACATTGTATTTGTAACTGAAAATTAAAAAAAAAATAATAAATAAATTTTATGTTGGCTGACTATGTAATTCTTACTCAGATGAAACATTTTTTCTCGTAAATCTGAGCAATTGAAATTAAAATGACAGTAAAGATAAAACAAGTCCGAAGTTAAGAGTTATCGTTAATAAGCACCTTTGTAGGTTCTGTCAGTTGGGTTACGCTTAAAATAAAAACAAATAACATGAAACATTCTATTCTAAAAATTAAGCAATTTATGAGTATCTGTTTTACTAAGTTTTTAATTTTAGGATTAGTTCTTAAGAAGCTAAGAAGTTTGAGCGTTTTAAGTGCTATCAATTAATGTTCAACGGTATTTAGATTTTTTTGCATTCATAACAAAAAATATTTGTTTAGAAGCGTATTTTGAACTAAATCTACAACAGCACCAGACGGCTAAAGTGTGTAAATGTGAAAAAAATTCTATTGGTACAAATTTATATATGACGTGTATGATTTTCGGTAGAAGTAATCTCTTATATTTGATGACCAAAGCAAAAGATCAGTTTTTTTCCCAAATTAGTTTTGAGTAATTTAACAAAAACAATTTAAGGGTCTTCATTTGTGCAACCATGCCGAATTTTGTCCGATCTGGTTTCTTAATTTTAGTTGCAGAGTTAATTTTTTTTTTTTTTTTTAATTTCATCACCCATAGATGCGACTATTGCAGATCAAGAATCCATTCTGCAGCACCAAAAGTTTCATTCGTGTCAAGCAAAATTGCTTCACAAAGCAGTCTGTAACGTCACAGCTTTCGTTGGATGTCCGAACCTAGCGTTAAGTAATTTGCAGTATTGTAGTTCAGACAGTTAGTAAGCCAGCCTCTTGACACTTAATCATCATAATGTCATATTTATCAGTTTAAGGATTTTAGTTTTTATTAATATTTTTGAGATCGAAATTTTTTCCTCAATTTTGGAATGTTTTCAAAAAGTCTTAGCGTGCCACTCTTACAGTTCTGCCATGCCACATTGTGGCAAGCGTGTCATGGGTTGGCCACTCCTGCATTAAACAATATGTTTTACATCACATCTATTTATTCTAGGTGCAAGAGTTAGGGCTGGTCAGAAGTTATATAAACTGCGAAGATACTCATAGGTGGATTCGCCGTATACTAGCCCTGCCACTTGTACCGATGAGCCAAATTGACGAAGCCTTTCTTTTGCTCACCGAAGATGCCCCTCCACAGACTAAACAAGTCAGATGTATGACCGATTACATTGTTGACACTTGGCTTGATGAAACAGATGCAATATTTCCAAGGTGAGTTAATTTTTTTAATTGTCAATGCAATTTAAATAGGGTGAAGTGGGGTAATTGCGTACTGGGGGCAAATGTGTACTCATTAAAAAAAAGGAGGAAAAACTGAAACTAGCTGATATCTAGCGGCGCCATTTGGGAGCCTGTAGTTCAGGCTTCCAAATGGTGCCACTAGATATCAGCTAGCTTAAGTTTTTCCTCCTTTTTTTTAATGAGTACACATTTGCCCCAAGTATGCAATTACCCTACTTCACCCTACCTTATGAAGTGCCTGGGCAAAAGAAAGTCAAGATTTTTCTCTTCTTCTCAAGGAAACAAATTGCTAATTAGCTCTTTGTATTCACTTTCCTTCAGTTTGAAATTTCTCCATTGACAGTACTCAGTGCCATACTTCAATAATGAACTGCATTTTTTGAAAAAATCCCGACTATAAGTTATGCCCGTTTCATCAATTACAATAATTAATAATATTAAATCTACTTTTTCAGATGCCCATAATTCTATAGTCGAAAAAAAAAAAAAAAAGGCTCGTTGCATTAAGGTTAAAATAAGTTTATGCATTTATTAATAGTTAGTACTAATATTTTCGATGCTTGCTAGCTTGTGTTTCCTTTGCGACTTAGGCAGTTTTTGTTTTAACTTTATTTTGTTTCACTTCACAGGGAAATATGGAACCACCATGAGACGGAAGATGATATACGCACTAACAACCATGTAGAAGGGTGGCACTCCAAGATGAATAAAAGAGGCCTGCCAGCTCATCCAAATATATTTTTATTAGTTAACACAATAAAGGAGATCGAGGCTGAAAATGAAGCTGAAAGACTTCTTCTTTTCTGTGAAGTTGAAAAACCTCCCCCTCAAAAGAAGGTGTACAGAAATGTAAATGAGAAATTGCATTTATTGAAACAAAGATTAGCTAACAAAAATATTACTTTGCAAGCCTTTTTAGATGCTGCATCATATTTTGTTTGTCTTAAAAAGTAAATGATATTAAAAAAGAAACATGATGCACATTAATGTTTTTATTTTACTGTTTTTACTTATTTATTAATTTTTATATTGTTCTGTAAATAAAACAACTTGTTCTGTTAACTGTTTTCTATTTATTGATTGAATTTATAAGAAAGCATCATTTCCTGCTCAAAGAACAAAATTATTCAAACTCATTACTTATTATCTTAAAAATTTTTTATACTTAAATCCCTGATAATTTGTCAGCTGATAAAAACTATAAAAACAGCTGAAAAGTAATGCACAAAAAATATAATGGGTACCCTCTTCATATTTTTGTTTCTCAGAAAGAAATAATTGTTAATAACCTTGATCAATGGCTAAAAAAGTAGTCAAATCTTGTCAACAAATTAAACGGAATATTAAACATCCAGCTTTTATATGAAATGTAATGACAAATAAATTCCTCAAGGGTCCCCATTTAAGGTACATTTGGGGAAATTAAAAATCTCCATAAAACGTTTGGCATTTCATACCGTTTTTAATAGCTTCATTTAGAAATGATTTACATTTTTCATGTTGCTGACTAAATATACTATAATGTCATTTATTTCAAAGACAATACTTTCTACACTAATAACAAAAAAGAATAGTGTCATCATCCATTAATATCTGGAGAAACACATTCAAACAATTGAGAAAATAAAATGCCTACAAAACAACTATTTCATTTCTGAGCTCGTCCGAGGTTCGTTATTGTTTGGTAATATTACATTAAAAAAAAATAAAAACTTCGCAGCATTCATTTCGATTTTACTTTTTGAAGAACGTCCATTAAAAAGAAATAAAATTGTGAAAAGATAGAAGAAAATCAATTAGTACGATTTTAATGATAAAATCGTTAACGTGTGTTTACCTATTTATTTTATTTATTTATTTATTTACGACACATATTTCGAGCTCGTGTACTTGGTCACTCGACCCGTTTATGAACTCACGTCCAATATGACAGATAGTACAAGAGAGAAACATAGTACAGGACAGAGTTTACGCTCACGGAGAAGGAAGTTACAACCAGAGCGATGGCGGGAATCAAACCCGCCGTCCTGGGCTTGGTAAAGTGACGTGCAGACATACAACGCCGCCAGGGCCACGTGTTTACCTAGGCTTGTTTGTTGAGTGGTTGAGAGAAATACGAAATGAGAGTCACTTTACTTCACCCCCACCACTACGCACTTTTCTAAAACCCGCGTTTTCTGCCATCACGTGTAGCTAGACAGCCTCTCCGCTTCAACAGTTACGTCATCGCGGATGCCAGTTTTCTGGTTGAATGGTTTGTTCATCATTTTAAGATTGTATTTGGGATTACAAATAGGCTATAAAATTCTTGTATCTATGTAATCGCAAAATTTCTCGCTATGCTACTGATGTGATACTTTGTATGAGCCAACTTGTAACTTCTGTCCCCATTTCTCATACTAAAACGGCACCTAGGAGCAACATGCCCCAATATGGTTGACAAACCATATCGAGAAATGAACTATACCGAACAACACTTTCCTTACCGATAGTGGGAGCATAGTCGAAGTTTTTTATTTTTCAAATTCAACTTCCTCCCCCTTTATCCTATACAGTTGGAAATGCTTTACTGATTACAAAAATACCATTTTTTTCTGTACCATCAAAATAGAGTAAACTCTACCATTTTAATTGTTCTGAACTGTAAGCCATTACATCGCATGAATGAAGAATTCAGCAACTCTTTTTTATTGTCATTTTGAGAATATATCTCTCAGCTGCCCCCCCCCCCCAAAGGGAGGAGCATAACAAGATACTACACATACCCTGTACACAAAACGTTAATCTTCTACAGTCAGTTTTTCAAATATACAATTTACACACAACACATATACTACCGTATACATACAGACTTCACGAGAAAACTCACATTACTTCAATCGATGATGGTCAAAATGAATATTTCGGCTGCCCATACATTGATTGGTACACATTCACTTGCAGATGAACAGAAATACAGCTGAATGTACTTTTGAGGGTGCGTAAAATGAAAATTTAGGCGAAAATTGTGCAACAAATTTTTTTGCACATGCATTAAGTCCTGTAGTTCGTATAAGGAATTTAAAGAACATTTATTCAGAATATGTGCTAGACTAAAAAAAAAACTTAAATCAAACTACGACATTAACTAATATTGAAAACAATGAGGTTATGAAGCAAATGATATTGACCAAATATCCTTAAAAAAAAAAAAAACCCGTGACGTCATAGGATATGACGCTTTTAGGATCCTAGAACTTCCGGTTTAGCGCAATATCCATTGATTTAGATTGGCGTTAGTGTCAAGGCAATTTTGTTTTGTTCTTACACTAATTTAGAATTATGTCTTCGGCATATTTTAGTTCTCTAAACGAAGAATTTAAGTAGAGATATTTGCAGAAACTATCTTTCAATGGATGCGACCTTCCGGATCCTTTAGATGGAGACATTAGAAAACGTGTTTTCCTTTGCCAGTCGTTACCGGCGATCTCAATGATCGATATTTATGAATACCTAGTAAACAAAAATAACGTTTACTCAAATGCAGCTTTTAAAATTCAGATTAATAGGATGGGATTTTTCTCATTATTTACTTTATATGATCTGTCCATAGATGTTGTCGCATCACAACGAGCCCCTTCAAGTGTGGTGATCAAGAATTCTACTTGGAAATATTTCGTAACAAGCTTGGTGGGGCAGATCACATCCAAGTCCAATTAAGAAGTTCTGGAGATTCGCCTCTTATCTCCAAGTACAGCATCGGATTCTTCAATCCCGGAAATAACGAGTGGAGCTGTTCTTCGGATAATACGTCAGCTGCTATTTCGGACCTGAATCATCATCTTCATATAGAAGATGTGCGAAAGGATTTTTTTTATAAATGGTGAACTCCTGATAAAGAGTGAAATTCAAGCCATCCCAGTACGCATAGTACTTCCGAATACCCGTGCTCAGACGCAGATGGCCAGTAAGTATTTCGACTTTTTTCTTATACATTTGACGCCGCTTAGTGTGATCACATTTAGAATGGTCCCTTTTATGTTCCCTCATCCATGGAAAAACGAGGGTTTTTCCAAAGTTCAAAGTCTATAAATAAAAAAATAATACAGACAAAAATCTAAAAATTGAGACTTTTGATTACCTCAAGGGGTTCAACTGATGAGCCAAATTTGAAAGAAATACAAAAATGTGAGGTAAAAATTTTCTCAGATTTTGGATCACTTGACATCGAACGACCCCTTTATCCACCTGCCCCTTCAATTCTTTTAATTTTTTAGGTTTGCATAAAACCGATTGCAATTTATCTTTGTGTCGATCATTGTAAAATCTGTATCTGGGCGATTCTCTGTAAACTGGTAATTGGCTGTCCGGACCAAGTATTTTAAAAATAATAAAGTGTAATTAAGTAATTATCGCTCTTAATACAAGAAAAGCATTAATACTTTGTGGGCCAATTGTATTTGGAGCGATAACAATTTAATTTTTTTTTCTAGAAATTA
>JAXGGA010014657.1:5000-31434 GCA_038373865.1 Uloborus plumipes
TAATGTCTTTCGCACCATCTCTTTGAAGTAATTACAATCTATAACAGTAACCCTCAAATAAGCAAGATTTCCCTGGCTGGGAGGTTTGGTAAATTTCCAGATTGTTGCCAAACTTTACGACGCCAAATACGAAGAGTAACTTCATAGCGGTGTTACCGAAAATGTCAGAATGGAACTATTAAAAATTCAGGTTTGGCGACATTATATACATGTTTTAAACATGCAATAAAATACTTTTTAGACTGCAAACAACTGCTGTTCCTTCACAGAGCGTTTTCTTTTTCTTTAATTTGGAGAAAGAAGTGTTTCACTGGCTGGGAGGTTTGGTAAATATCCCTATTGTTGCCAAACTTTACCACGCCAAATACGAAGAGTAGCTGATAGCCATCGCTAATTTTTTTACAATAATAGTTCCATTCTGACATTTTTGGTAACACCAAATTTTGAGGAATTCAACTGAATGAATTTAAATTCCCTCCGACCCCTCTGAACTAAAATTATTATATCCTTTAGTTCAAATGCGCTCCATCTTTTAAACTCCACTTAAAGTCATGTTAAAGTTTAAATCAATTCGCCAAATAAATCAAAAAGACAGAAAATTAAGAAAGAAATAAGAGATATTAAACATTGAAATTGAATAAATTTTTAAGGCTTAAATCTATACGCACAATTTTAACCGCAAAGTAACTTTAGGGACAAAAGAGCAGCTGATCAGGAAAATGGACCTAGTGTTTCAGTACTGCGTACATAGTTAAGCCTTGAAAATTGACTAAATTTGATTAATTAATATCTCCTGTCCTAATTAACGGACAGAAACGTGCTAAAACTTTTCTTTTTCAGAAAAAAAAACCCTTTCCAACGATATATAATGTTTTGGGGTGGAGGAAGGTTTTCCCCCCTCAATTATGGCGGATACACCAAAAATGAGACTAATTAATTAATTAAAAAATAACTAATTCGAAATTAAAAATTTGGGCTTCGAGATGCACGAGGGCGGGGTACGTTCGAATTTTTGAGCCAAGTTTCAGGTCCGTAGGTGCTGTGGGGGCTTCTGGCCAGCGGTTACAAACGTACAAACAGACAAACGAACACCGTCATCTTTATATATATAAGATTAAGATTACCAACAAAATGCGTCAAAAAGTAGGAGAAAATTTATTAATAGGATAGACAATCGAACCATTCTTTATAATTTCTGAGAGTTACAGAGCAGCTATTGAAAACAATGAACAAAAAAAGTAGCAAAAAAAGTGAAAAATAAAGAAAAGAAAACGGAATGGACAAGCAGCTGTACAGAAAGGAAATGCTTTAAAGAAGACTAAAACAAATAAAGAGAAGTCAAAAAATAGAAAAGGGAAAGATGGAGAAAGATAATGAATGCTATAATGTTATAATATATTTAATGAATGGAAAATAGATTCTATTAACTAACCTTCATACAATGGTATACGATATTCATGTAAAGCAGTGGTTCTCAACGGGGGCGATACCGCCCCCCTGTGGGCGGTGGGAAGATGCTGAGAGGCGGTGAACATGTTTTGGGCAGTAGGGGGGCGGTAGGTATATTTTGGGCTATAGGGGGCGGTGGGAAAATTTGGGGTTACAGGACAATAAATGTATTAGAATTTATTTTATAATTTTAAAAATCAAAATTAAATTTTGCATTTAATCAAGAATCCAATTTTTAAAAAAAACCTACTCTAAAAATACCGTCCTGCATCTGCAGGTGAAAATGGTCAAATTTAGCTTTCAAGTTTCAGTCGCCTATTTTGATTGTTGCTAAATTGGTTTTCAGACTGAACAATTCCCCATTTAGGATGCCAGATTTCAATGTCTATTTTGGAACTTTAATTGGTTATTCAAAATACTGAGAAAAAGATTCACAATTGCATTCGAGTGTCTCCCATAAATAGCGTTTTTGGTACAACATTAAACGTCATCGATTTTGTTTTTTGCTTTTTTACTTTCTTAATTTTCTTTCCCCATATTCTCATAAGTTAGCTTAGTACCTGTGAGAAAGTAAAATCTACCTTAAAGATATCCTAAATATCTCGATGGGCCGGGGCATTCGTGCAATTTGGCTATTTTCCTCGGTTTGATTATATATTTCCCTAAATTTTCATTTGGCAATCGTATTTGCAATGCTTAGAGGGCCCGCTCAGTTTGACTGTTTTGTTTGACCTTTGAAACTTTGGCTTTTGCTCACTTTATATTAATTTACTTTCATGGTTTATTTTTAGTGAAATCTCCTTCGATTATGCTCACGTTGTTACCAACATCTTCAGTATTTGCACAAAGGCTTCTCTGAGCGTTTTGAGGATATTTTGGTCTCTGAAATTTCCTCAATGGGTCATGAACTCGTTTGAAAATATTGAGACAGCAGATGTTCAGTATCAGTAAGAATTGGTATAACTTTCAACCACTGAAACTTGAAAAGCTGGTTCATAAAATGTTAACAATCTTACAGAATTTTGGCTGCAAAGAGACTCCTAGTAGCCTTTATCCTGGACTGAGAGCTATTGCCAACATTTTTTAATCGTCTTCCCCTCTTCCTACCTCGTCGAATGAGGATTAAGTGTTGTCACCGACCTAGTAACAAAGCAGAGAAATCGACTCCAAATCGTCCCAAGAGGAGACTTGCGTCTTCACACAAAAAAGATTAAACCGATTGTGAGGAAACTGGCTTTCAATCACAACCACCAAGAACAAATATCTCACTAAAATTATATTTCTGAATGTTCCTTTTATATTTTGAATGGGAAAAAAATGCTTTGCGTGTTTATTTTTATTGCATCTGATTGTTTCCTTCATTTTTTGAGTAAAATGTTTTTTTTCCTTGTTTATTTCTATTTTATTTCATTTTACTTCGTTATTATTTAAAAAAAAAATTGTTTTTAAAATTAGATTTGTGTTTTTTATTTCTACATTCGCATTTTAATTCTAATAATGACTAATGAGGAAAAATATATCTTGTTTAACCGTTTTGTAAAATTCTGGAAGAAAATTATTTTAACTTATAACTTTAAACCTCGTTTCGCACACCCCCTCACCTTTAATATAAAGGGGGGCGTTGGAAAAAATTTCACTCGTAAAGGGGGCGTTAGCCGTGAAAAGGTTGAGAACCACTGATGTAAAGGAATAAGATTTTCATATGTATATGAATAATCCAGTATAACATTGAATGTTTACATGGCCAATAACTGTATAGTTTCATAGCCAATAACTATGATAAGATGGCCAATTACTATCAATTTGACATTTTTGTTTTTGCGTTGATTTTTTCTAATCTAATATCTTTAAACGAGCAATTCTTGTATATATATATATATATATTTATTTATTTTTCGGATCTCGAAAACGGCTCTAACGATTTTGATAAGATTTGGTATTCAGATAGAGTTTTGATTTTTGAGTTCATCTACGTCGGCGTTTTTTCTGTAAAAACGCGAGTTTTCACAAAAACCCCGTTTTTTTTGTGCCTTCATTGAAAATTTGAGAAGCTCTTATTGCCCCATTTTCTTTATGATTCCTTTCTTTGGTACTGTTTCCTAGCAACCACGTTTTGTTATAAAAATTGGATTTCATATTTAATCACATCAGCGCGAGTTTAAATTTTATGGTATTTGGCAACGTTAAATTGTTACTGTTTTTGAAATGTTAAAGCAAGGCTTCACTAGATATGCTGCCGTGCTAAGCACAAAAGTCGTATCTGCACTTTTTAACAAAATTGAGTTATCACCACCAGGTGGCTCTTTGTGACGTATTTTACCTAATACAAACTTATACGGTCATTTGAAAACGGGAAATATTTTTTTAAAATTTTTGAAAAAGTTTCATCTGAATCAAATACATGGTGGCGCAAAACTTTAAAGGGTGATATCTCAGTTTGAGCTCGACTGTAGATACGACTTTAGCGCTTAGCACGGCAGTATAGTCTCTTATACAGGCTGTTTCACTTATTCAACAGTTTCATTATAACAGTACATTTCATATTTAATCACATTAACGTAAATTTAAATTTTTATGGTATTTGGCAAACGAGTTGTGGCAACATGTGATAATTAGATAATTATTATTGTTTTTGAAATTTAAAAGAGATCAATCAAAATAAAGTTAGAATTGGGTGTGGGCCGCGGTAGTCCGATCGATAAGTCGTCGGATTCGTAACCGGAGGGTCCCGGGCCGATCATATAGAGGGAGCCGAGCCGATCAAAGGTCCACCGCCTTCATTAATGGTGGCTAGGGGACGTTAAAAATGTTCGTGGTCATAAAATCCTCCAAGTGAAACGATACCTCTTCACTTCACACTCTCCAGGGTCCCCCGTACCTACCACAGCTTCGTGGTTTAACCGGGATAGGGCCCTGAAGAGCGCTCTGTTCTTAATTTTGAACCAGAACCTAGGGTCGAGCAAACCCTAGGGCCCAGCACCCCCAGAGGTATCGTTACACTTGGAGGACTTTGTGACCACGACATTTTTAACGCCTCCCAGCCACCATTAATCAAGGCGGTGGATCTTTGATCGGCTGGGTTTCGAACCCGGGTCCCTCCGGACACGAGTCCGATGCCTTACCGATCGGGCCACCACGGCCCGAAACGATACCTCTGTGGGATGCTGGGCTAAGGGTTTGCTCGGCCCTTGGGCCTGGTTAAAAAATGAACAGAGCGCTCTTCGGGGCCCCATCCCGGTTAAACCACGAGTTGTGGTATGTACGGGGGGAACCTTGGAGTGTGAAGTGAAGTGAAAGTCAAAACAAACTGTAACCAAATGCGTACTGGAGAACAGGGACTCTGCATCCATTCTCATCAACCCCTCCCGCGCTTTCGGCGCCAAATGAAATGAAATTGGGTGTGATTTTACGGTGAGCATGGATTAAATAAGGTTGTGTTTTCTAAAACAAATTACGGCTGTTTTAAATGCGTTATTGCAACCAAAGGCAAAAAATGCTTTTCAAGTTTATCTAAATACGTACTTCGCATTTTAGAAAAAAACACGAGTTTACAAACCTCTCTTTTTTTTAACCGAGTGGGCTCGGTCCCCAGGTACTCTAATATCTTTAAACGAGCAATTCTTGTATATATATTTATATATTTATTTATTTATTCATTTATTTATTTATTTTTCGGATCTCGAAAACGGCTCTAACGATTTCGATAAAATTTTGTATTTAGATAGAGTTTTGGTTTCTGAGTTCATCTACGTCGGCGTTTTTTCTGTAAAAACGCGAGTTTTCACAAAAAACCCCGTCTTTTTTTGTGCCTTCATTGAAAGTTTGAGAAGCTTTTATTTCACCATTTTAAATTGTGAGTACTTTCATTGTTACGTTTCCGTGGCGACCACGTTTTGTTATAACAATTGGATTTCATATTTAATCACATCAGCGCAAGTTCAAATTATGGTATTTGGCAACGTTAAATTGTTATTGTTTTTGAAATGTTAAAGCAAGGCTTCACTAAATAACAAACTGTTTCATTTATTCAAAAGCCATGGGATAAAAGCAGTGATAATTGTCCACCGACATCTCTTGAATTTTATGGTAACTTACAGTATATAAAAATCAGATTACTTTACTTTTCAAGTGCGATTTCAAAATTGAGTATAAAAGTGTTATAGTTAGTTTTAAAATACTTTTTTTCATCCTCAAGAGTGTTTAGTAAGATATTTCAGGTAAAAAATCAATAAATATGAAACCCATTCTTAAAATATTAAGTTTCGAAACAAAATTACATCTAATATCTTTAGACGAGCAATTCTTGTATATATATTGTAACGAGTCCGTAGCACCTTCAACTTTCTTTAAATGAGCAGTCCAATCTTGAGGAAGTAACTATAAATTTATTTACACGTATATACACTATTTACAATATGAGCAGGAAACAATTGCTAAACATCCAGCAATTAGGTAGCAAAACAGTACACTGTACTCTCAACAGTAACTCAGCACCACGTATCAAACGTGAACAGTAATTAAGCAATTACAAAAGCAAAACAACCATTCGCCAAGCGAACGAAAACGAGTCACCAGATCAAGTCTGAAAACAACTGACTGACTTGTGTTCAAGGCCAGCTATTTATACTCGAAACGTAGTTTCGATAATGTTCCAGCAAAATCCGGAGTATTCCAAATCATTCATAACTTGAACAATTCCATTGAGAAAGTTCTAGCGATAAAAAGAAAAAGAAAAAAAAAAAGAAAACACTCCGAGCGAAAAATGTCTTCACGCTTATTAAGGTTAGGGCAAGTGTAAAAACTACAAAGTGTTACAGGGCCGGTATACAAGTGATAAAAGTGATATCTTCAGATACTTTTGAAACATGACGACAGATAAAACCAAAACTAATAGTCTGTGGGCCAAGTGCAAATATCGTTCAGGTTCGTTTACCAATCTTAGGGACTACGAGAACTTGCTTGAAATCTATTAATATTGATGTACTCAATCGAAAAATCCAATGTTCCCAAGCGGAACTTGTCTCATTAAGTTTTAATTAGTAATTGAAACACGAACTCTTTTCCTTGGCCTGGTCACTCTTTCACTAGAGACGTTGTCCCTAGGTGGCGCTATTGCACAAAATATTTGCAATCTAAAATTTTAATAAACAGTTTTTCAACCATAATTTTACTTTTTTACTCGAATTTACATTTCAAAATATATTAATACGTTTTGAATAACTGACTTTTTTCGCTGTGTGACTTAATATAAACTCAAAATCGAACATTGTATCAATCCGCCAGGCGTTTCAGACATTCTCAGTCCTTATTTTTGATCAAAGAGCGCCAGTTCGCGCGGTTTCGTTTCGCGTCGCTGTCTTTAATGGCTTGATATCCCCTTTTGCCGATGTTTTACAAAGAGCAACTTTTAGTGGAACGACTTTGTTGTATACCGTATTTTTTGCCGTATAAGACGCCGTCTTATACGGCATAAATTTAAGATTAATTAAAATTAAGGGATTTAATTTAAAATTGGGTGTGTCTTACACGGCGAAAAATACGGTAATATTGCGTTTTTTACGCTGCTATTTTGAATAACGTTTGATTTTTCAAAATTTTAATTAAATCTTATAAAATTGAGTGTTTATTGTTTTTGCTACATAACTTGCAGTCGTGAAAGGAGTTAGGGCCATGCTCCACATCGACATAAAGCAGAAAAAATAGGCAGAAGCGTAAAATGGACTCAATGGTGTTCCTTTGGAAAGTACCCGGATTTTCGGTTTCTGCCTTCAGTTTCGGTCGCGTTTTACGCTGATGTGGAGCATGGCCCTTAGTGTAGGAGATATAGAGATTAAATAAGTACCAGATTAGACATTTTTTGTTGCTGCTTTATTTCTAGAACATAAATTAACTATTACTGTTCTTCAGAAAACCAATACTTATAAAATCACAGGCCCGTCATTTGGGGGAGGGGGGGAGTCAATTCCTCTCCTTCCCGGCTTTGAAAAATCAATTTACATGTAAGCGGGCGTAGTTTTTGTCATTTTTGGTGCAATTTACATTGTGTATGCAGTATTTGCCCCCGCTCCCCTGGAAAATTTGAAATAGCTTGTGAAAATACATATAGGATATATAAGCAAGGGCGGATACAAGGGAGGGGCGATGGGGGCGATCGCCCCTCCTTTGAGGAACTCTTCCACAGCGGTTCTCAGATTTTGAAGTTCAAAAAAGGCAGTTTTAGTTGATTTTTGATGATATTAAGAGAAAGGTTGAGGATTCGGAGATCTGATCTGGAAATTTTTCGAAATGGGAGACCAAAACATTTGTAACCAACATGTGTTAACAAGGGTGCATGGAGAAAAAAATAGACAAGTAAGAAAAAAATACTCAATCGCCCCTCCCTTGGAACATTTCTGGATCCGCCCTTGTATATAAGGGACTGATTTGTTACCACGAATAAGTAAGTTTTGAACGACGTCAATCGTCGCCAAATATGATTCGTGACTTTTTCCGTCAATTTTGAGCTTTTAAAAGTAATGCATATTGTATGAGGTGCTTTAATAAATGTAATTTAAAATTTTAAATGAAACCATTAAGATCATGACAGGACCTATAGTCTGTGGGCCAAGCACCGAAATCGTTCAAGTTCGTTTACCAATTTTAGGGACTACGGGCCCTGCTCCACATCGACGTAAAGCAGAAAAATTGGGCAGAAGCGTAAAATTTTCCTTTTTCGGTTTCGGTCGCTTTTCGGTCGGACGCGTGCTCCACTTGGGCAGAATTTTTTTTCTGCGCAGAAAAAAAGCGCCATCTGACGGAATAATCCTTGCATTTTCATTGGATATTTAGATAACAAATAGGAAAAATACCTCATTATGAAGCAGTATTCGAAATTATATGATTGGGTGAAAGATTGGCAACAAACAACCGAGCTTTAATACTTATTTAATTTAGTTGGCATGGAATTACCCATCATGATAAAGCTTGTTATGAGCCAAGTCCTGTTTTTTTTTACTTGGCGGTTTTTTATTTTCACTTTAAACGGATATATTTAGCGGAAACAAACCAAACTAGCTATAAGATTCCCATTCAAGTATTTTTTGTGAATTTCGTTAAGCATTGCATTTATTTTCCATTGTTTAAATCTTAAAAGTTGTTTTTTTTTTATTTCAAGAAAAAAATAGCTTTTTTTTTTTTTTTGCCGTTGAAGAAAGCATACTGAGCATTAAAGGTGATTAAAAAAAAAAAAAAAAAAAGCTTCGGAGTGTTGAGTAGATGATTTGGCGAAAAATACAGCAAATGCAGCACGATGCCATGAAACTTGATTTGATGGTTGAATATATTATTTGTTGCTTTGAGTTTTTATATTTTAATGGACATTTTACAATGGCTTTGGTGCTAATATTTTTGAGTAAACGCGTAGACAATGTTTCCGTACCGTTCGCAATTATACTCTCTATTCTGCGAAATGAATTTATAGCAACGCTATGTTTTCGTGGTCGTATCGAGTTTTCAAAATTATGGCTGTTATTGTACCTAACAAAAATATCAGTGCCTACTTACTTTGCCAAATAAATTAGACCCTCAAAGCCATGAAGCATTTATATATTTTTTGAATACGCCGTCAAAAATAAAACACGTAAGCCATAACTTAAATAAATTTTAAAAAATCTTTAATACGTAAAATAACCTACACACTCTTTTATTTATCGCTAATCTTGAAAAATTTGCTATATTTAAAAATGGAAGTATTTATCAAAACACAAAACATTTCACTAAAACTTTATTACACAACATTAGCTAGTTTTATTATCGCCAAGCAATCCATAACTCAGCCAAAGGTCAAATCTTTTTTTTAAAGCTCAATTAAAATAAGTAAATACACGAGCGGAATTAAACATATATTTCCAATCTCTCCAAGCAATCAATAACTTAGCAAAGCATGTCATAAATTGTAAGTTCCATTACAAGGTAAAGCAGCCGAAACACCATTATTTCGAATCTCGCCAAGAAACTAGACTCCCGTAACCCCGCCAAGTTTTGAATAAAATAATAAAAATCTCGCAAAGGACAGGAATTGTTGACATGATTACATATAACGAGATAGTGGACTTTAAAAGCCTCAACTGAAAGCTTATTTTAAGCCTTTCTCTAGTTGCCCCCATTTTGCTTTTCGCTTGATTTTTTTTCATTAAGTAATGGGTATTTTCTCACTTCTCCTTTTGAATATTTACCAAATGCACTTTCGATAATGCAGTATAGCAATGGCGGCCGCCAAGGCTAGAAATGTTTACATCTCACGATGAATTTCTATTGGCTGTTGGATAAATTAAAAATGCAAAAATTTTCGGTCCTCTATTACGCCGTGATTACGCCGCGTAAAAAGGAAAGTACCCGGATTTTCAGTTTCTGCCTTCAGTTTCGGTCGCGTTTTACGCTGATGTGGAGCATGGCCCTGAGGGAACTTGCTTGAAATCAACTAATAGTGATGTACTCAATCGAAAAATACAATGTTCCCAAGCAGACCTTGTTTCCTTAAGTTTTAATTAGTAACTGAAATAGGGACTATATTCCTTAGCCTGTTGGCTCATTCACAACAAAAATTGTCTCTAGGTGGCGCTGTTGCACAAAATATTTGCAATTTAAAATTTCAATAAACAGGTTTTCTACCCTAGTTTTTTTTTTTTTTTTCATACGATTTTATGTTGCAAAATATATTAATAAGTCATAATATACCTACTTCACGTCTTTTGTGATTCAGTTACTAAGAAAATCACAAAAATGTATCAATCCACATTTCCGCTTGTTCTTAATCTCGTTGTTTCGTTAATGGCACTATATAATCCAGTCAATGAATACATTATAGAATGCATGGAATATGCGAGAGTATTTGACTACAGAATATTGTTAGGGGTAGTTAGTAAGTTAATATACTGAAAGTCCCCGACCCTGGGGGGTGAGCTAAAGGTGGGGGGGGAGGGGGAAGCAAATTTTGGGTTTCTCGAAAAATCGCGGAAATGGTGGGAAAAATTGGTTTAAAATAAAAATTCAAGCTAAACAAACGTCGTATAACAGTGTTTCTACACATATTTGTCGAATTTTCAATAATTTTCTAGGTGTATATTGTGAGAAAACGAGAAATTTCCGAAAAACTCTGTATTTTTGTCAAGCAACGTTGAATGGTTCTATTTTAAAAAGGAAGACAGCTTGATTAAGAAAATGCACGATAGCAGCATTTCCACGTACTCCGATATTATTTTATTCTTATAGGGCATGCTAAAATTCCCATAGTTCCTTGCGCGCTGGGTGTTAAGCACTTCCGGTTATTCCACTGCTGGCTTCTGCCGTTGTTTTGTCTGAGTAATAGAACATATAAACCTTAAAATGCCATGGAATTGCTGCGTCCCTCAATGTTCTGCAACCTCCAAAGCTTGTAAGGAATTATGTTTCCATTCATTTCCAACGGATTCAAGTAAAAAAAAAAAAGATAACATCTATTCGTTTTTCAAAACCCCTAGCAAGTACGCGAAAGTTTGCAGCAGGTATTTTAAAGAAAGTGACTTCTTGACAAAAGAAAACCGGTAAGTGTATGTCATTTCTGTTTTATGCAATTCAGATAGTGAATTTGTTTTGGTGATATTGATAAAATTAGATACATAGTATTATGTAAATAAAATATAAGAAATGGTCAGGCTCAGTTTTTGAATGTTGTTCTTATAACTCCTTGCGTTGCATTATACTATTGTTATTAAAATCTAACTTACATTTTGGCTGACTATTTTAAAATGAACATAATATTGTATAATTGTGATTTGAATTCTACTCAGGACTTCTGGTGCAGGATCGGGTCAATTTCGAAAAGCGAGGGGTCAAAGTGCAATTTTTGTATGAAAACGGGATATTTAGCATTTTTTTTCGAAATATAAGTCCCAAAAAGACATTGTTGACTATATTTGGTAGTTCAAGGGAGGGGTCATGACCCCCATACCCCCCCCCCCCCACCTCTGGATCCGCACCTATTAAAACGAAACTAAAAAACCAAAGCAAAATAAAAATCATGATCTCAAAAAAATTGAAAAGAAATATTGCAAAGGATTTATGAACTGAGATGTTTGTGAATAAAATACCTTTGTGCACAAATCTAAAGTATAAATACAACGTTAAAAAAGCACAAATACGCAGGGAAACTGTAGACACGTGTTTCGGCGTTGCAAAGAACGCCTTTACCAAAACAAAAAAATTGTGAGCTTCTGGATGCACAAGCTCACAATTTTTTTGCATTGATAAAGTCGTTCCTTGTAACGCCGAAACACGTGTCTGCAGTTTCCCTGTGTATTTGTGCTTTTTTAACGTTGTATTTATACTTTATAAGATGTTTGTGTAAGGAGTTAGGAGGGATTCATCTGTTAGTAGTTAAGCTTTCAAAGTATTCATTTAAATATGAGCTTCCTCGTCAACATTCTGTTTACATTCAGTAAGTCAAAACAGTGTTAAAAAATAAAGTATGTTACTTTATAGGACAAGGATTTGAGGGGGGGAGTCTGCTTTTTAGTCCTTGGTGATGATTTAAAAGTCAAGATGTAGGTGTCAAGATGATTTTATTATAGGATTTTTTAATGGTTCTTTAAAAAAATTAATAAAGTAATAAAACTCATTTTTTGAAGAAAATAATTCAATGTTCTATGTTATTTTTATTCTTCATTTCCACAGTTAATATAACTCTATAATATTTTCAAATTATTTTACAATTTGATTTCTTTTATAATTTTTTTCTACTGATGGGTTAGTACAATCGAAACTTCGCAACAGGCTTGGAAACGACAAAGCAGCCAAACTTGTTTTCATTTACAAATCACTGAATTTAGCTCCTGAACAGAGAAATAGTTTTAAAATTTTCAGGAAAAATAAAATTATTGTGATTATCCCGTAGTCTAGTTCATATCTCTCTAACAATTCTGTAGTTGAAGGAGTAAAATATCCAAATTAACATGAAGCATTCTTTATGCTATTTTGATAATTAAAACACGGAAAAATCCGTAAATTGTAATTAAATACTATTTTCTACTAATTTATTAATTACTCTTATTTACATTTTTAGTTTTATGTATTTTTCAATTTATACATAAAAGAAGAATCGGATATAGACATCTAACTTGAACAATTTAATTTGTTAGTATCAACCATACTTTATTAATCTTAAACTAAAAAAAATCTATTTAAATAAAACAAATCTGATTTAAAGAAAAAAATCCGATTTTTTTATTTTAAAAAAATCGTGATTTCTATCAACCCTGTTTCAATGCGATGAGATAGCGTATGCAATTTTTAAAAGTTAATTTCCAACTCTGTGTACAGCAAAAAAGAAAAAAAATTGAAAGTAGGTAATGTTTTAACAATATTTTGAAAGATCTTTATTCAAAAACCTATGTTTCTTGCATACCTGGTTAGTAATTTCGCTTTATTACCACTTACTTTAGCTCCGAAAACTTTTAATTTGACTTTTAACGAGGAAACAGTTTCCTTTTCGTCAACCATACCTTTTTTTAAGCTTTAAAATGTATAACGCTTGAGAAAGAGCAATTCCTATAATTTATTAGTGTATCGCGCAATGAAAAAGCACTAGGCTCGAACTACCGGAAGGACACAATCCCAGTTGTACGTGCCGCGCTCCCTGGCGGCAAAGTTTGTCCCAAGCATGCCCTATAGAAATGATAAGGAAGAGAAAAAAAAACACCAACACAAATCAACACCTCAAATATACGAATGTAACGAAAAACAAAACAAAACAAAGAAAAATCCCTTCTCATTCTTTATCTCTCTTATCACAATCACCCCCTGTTTCATAAAATCGGTTGAGACCTGACGCATGCGCGAATTCGAGGAAGGTCGCCGAAAAGAATATCAAACAGTATCTATATATCCATCTATATGTACATATAAATATATAGGCAGAGACAGACACATATATATGATATTTAACGTAATTATGCGCCCCGAGAATTCCATTTTCGCATATTTTGCCATCTATCTTTAACGGCCTGTAAAAAACTAATGAGACAATATTTTTTCGGGAACATTGTGTTTTTTTCATCTGTAGACTCTAAGGATTCAGAAAAATATCACATTTTGTAGTCCCCGAAGTTGGCAAACGAAACCATGTTTCTAAGCATCTTTTCTGCCTTCGGCTCACAGACTATAATGAAAATGATGCAAGGCAGGAAAAAACAACAACTATTTACAAGATTTGTAACATTATATTCCGGATCTCGAAAACGGCTCAAACGATTTTGATAAAATTTTGTATTTAGATAAAGTTTTGGATTTTGTAGTCCGATCGGTAAGTCGTCGGACTAGTAACCGGAGGGTCCCGGGCCGATTATATAGAGGAAGCCCAGCTGATCAAAGATCCACAGTCTTCATAAATGGTGGCTGGGGGACGTTAAAAATGTTCGTGGTCATATAATCCTTCAAGTGAAACGATACCTCAGGGGGATGCTGGGCCAAGGGTCTGCTCTTCCCTTGGGTCTGTTCAAAAATGAACAGAGCGCTCTTCAAAGCCCCATCCCGGTTAAACCACGAGTTGTGGTATGTATGGGGGGAACCTTGGAGTGTCAAGTGAAGTGAAAGTCAAAACCAACTGGACTAAATGCGTTGGAGAACAGGGACTCTGCATATATTCTCATCAACCTCTCCCGCGCCTTCGGCGCCAAATGAAATGAAATTGGGTGCGATTTTACGGTGAACATGGATTAACCCTTTGACGCAGAATTTTTATCAACGTATTTTTCATACTTTGTTCATTACTCTGCATTAATTTACGGTAAAATAAGGGGAAAATATTATATTTAGCATTTTAATTATTTTCTGGTTACACAGAACAGTGGTGTGTTATACAGCACAACAGTGGTGTGTTATACTGCACAGAACAGTGGTGTCCCTTTCTGCGTAAAAGGTAAAACATTCATGGGAAATCGGTGTTTCGTTCCGTGGGACACCGGTGTCCCATTTTTGCTTCAAAATGTTAAATAAGGTTGTGATTTTTAAAACAAATTACCACTGTTTTAAATGCGTAATTGCAACCAAAGGCTTAAAAATGCTTTTCAAGTTTATCTAAATAAGTACTTCGCATTTTAGAAAAAAACACGAGTTTACAAACCTCTTTTTTTTTTTTTTTTTTTTTAACCGAGTGGGCTCGGTCCCCAGGTACTAATATATCTGAAAAAGTGTTTTCAGACAGTATGAGTAGTAAAATGCATTAATATAGTACCATATGAAGTATTTCTTATTAATGCAGAAATGTTTCATTTATTTTTTATTCAAGCATACAAATACGATGTCGCTAAAGTGGCCAATTACTATACCGCTTCAACTATAATAATTTTACTTCAGAGGGTTGGAGTGAATTTAAATTTATTCAGTAGACTTCCTTCCCATTTAAATGCACGGGCATCGCCGTGCGGGTACTGCTAGTATATATATATACAAGCTCAATTTGGATACCAGAGTACATCAGAGAGTATACAAAGGAGGGGTGGGGGTGAATATCAATGGAGCACGGAATTGAATAGAAAAAATGAATGATTATGTATTCACAGAATAGACATCAAGAGACAGATTGAAAACAAAAAATAAAAGAAGAAAACAGTTTACCTCACGACTCTCTTCCTCATGATTAGATTCTTGTTGGTTAAGAACACACTACTGTCGAAAACGCACTTCAATGTTTTCGTTTTCTTCGAAAGCATGAAAAATTGTATTCCTACGCCGTTTTTAAAACTGCCAAGACAAAGAGTGCCTCTTGGATGAACTTAAATCTCTTTAGAAAACTATAGTACAAGAAAAGTATAGTATGTAACTGCACGAATGCATCAAAAATTTAAATCCTTAGGGTTCCCCCCCCCCCTCCCATTCGTTTCGTCATAACGTTCTTAATAAATGACATCACTGACAATGCATAATTCCAAATTCATGTAGCCGCCATTGTTGGTCAAGTGAATAGCAAAATTGCCAAAGTTTGGCGTCTGTCAGACGTCTTGTTAAAAATTTTTTACGAAACACATTTGTCCGCTTGAAACAAGCTTATTACCCGGCGTTGCCCGGGTGCTTATTACCGTGCCATTCGAAAAACCTTTATTGGTGCGGCCAAATGTTTAAGAAATTATGAAAAAAATTAAAAAATAAACATTAATTTTTTTTTCCAGAAATAGAATTTCTGAAGCGCTTAAGGAAGATTTATTTTCGGTAATTAAAAATTATGATTGTATATGTGCGCAAGGAAGTCATGTTGTGTCATTTTTCTGGGGTGTGGGGGTGAATTTAGCAATAGATTTGTGGGTTAAACCGGTTAAACATTACATAAATAAATTTTATTTATTTTTTTAAAAATAGGACAACAGCACTTGCCAAATATGCAACAGGTGAGACTTATTTTGAAATGAGATCGTTTTATTGACGCATAGATGGGGGTGGGATCAGTGAATTGGGACAATGATTGATGTTGAATTGATTTCAACAGTTATGAGTGAAATAAAGCGCAAATTGTGAAACAAAATGGCAGATGAGCCAGTTCGGATTGGAGAATCCTTTGTTGGCATGCACGTAAACACACACACACACACGCATATCAGTATTTTCTGAATGAAGATCTTATTATTTCTTTCCACTCTACAAGACAAACTCTTTTCATGAATTTATTTTTCATCATTCTGTGTTTTCTATTCTATCTAAGTAAGCGCAATATTTTTTCGATATCAAGGAAAACCGTCATAAAATATGCATTAAAATATGCTGCGCAGATGTTTTGATTGGTGTGCATCAATAAGAGTTTAGCCCATAATTTATAATCAATAGTTACGTCCATTATGATCTGATCGCAATTTCTTGAGTTTTCGTTTCCCAGGAAAGATTTCCCATAGCGCATTTTTATCACGAAATATTTATTTCCAAATATCATCGTCGGTCTTTTTACTTCCTTTTACGTAGTAAAGGAAGTACTGTGATTGCGATAAAAATTTTCCTCAAATTTGGGTCAAAATTTTGATTTTGCTCACCCCTGAATGAATGTTGAGTCGTTTTTTCGACCTTTCAGCACGTGCGTATGTACCTACCAACATATAACCAGCCGAAAAATCCTTTTCAACCACCCCCGAGTTAGTTACGACGAGTTTTCTCGTGACATCTGTATGTACGTATGTGCGTATGTGTGTCGCATAACTCAAAAACGATACGCCGTAGAAGCTTCTAGTTTGGCATGTAGGCTCTGAGGGGAGTCTAGTTGTGCACTTCCCCTTGTGGCTGCATTTGAATGCTCCCAAGGGGGTGTTTTACCCCCTTTTTGGGGTAAATCGGTGTTAATTTCAATGCAGATGAATTGGCACGAACACTTGGCGATATATCGCCAAGCTTTTGGTCGCCAAGTGCTTGTCGCCAAGTGCCTTGGCGACATATCGCCAAGTTGGCGACAAATTTGGCGGAAATTTTTTTTGAATTTGGGTTCAATTTGGCGCTATTGGCGATATTTTGCGAAAAATCCACTGAATGATGTTAAAATCGGTAATATTTAGAAAATTAATCATTTAAAAACATTTGTTTTGCATTGTTTCGTGGCAAACTAGGGGTGTAAATGTTCGAATTGCTATCTTGCTCACTCCTAGCACTATTTTAACACTAAGGCATTTACAAAGAAATTTAGACGTAAAAGGTAGTAGTGTGGAACCCATACCAGTTTTTATTTCCAATCTCTTGATATTAATTATTGTCAAAATATTACCTGGTATTCGCTTAGTCTTTACCTGCGCTATGAAATAAGTTTGAATTTCATATTTATGATTTAAACAAGAAGTTCTGTCAAGAACTAAACGAGACTACTTTCCGTACATCGACATCGGCATTCTAGCATTTGATCAATATTCTCTTGAATATCTGAAACTGAAAATTATGTCAAACATACCTTTATAGCACTTAAAACTGATTTCTTAAAGCAAAATATACCCCTCTCATCTGATGAAATGGACACGTAAAAAGTACATAAACGAGTAAATTAAGTTTTGTCGCACCTTTGAAAGAATGTACTGTCAGTCCATCACGAGAAAAGCTCCCGCCGGATTGTCTGCACCAGTCTATTACCATAGAAACGGACCTGATTCATTGTCTGGAAGGGTTAGCAGTATGTTTTTTGGGTTAAAAAAATGGTTATGCAATTGATTAAAATGTTATTTTATAAATTGAATGCATCGTTAGAAGCAATGGATGGCTTATCCCCCCTCCACGCCCCCTCTTTAAAGAAAAAAGCAATAAAGCAGACACAAAATTGGCGCGCAAGTGTTTCATTTGTTATCAAGCTTCCACCGAAAAAATGAGACCTGCCTCGTTACTATAGCTACAGACAGGCACAGACATTTCGGCGGGAGCTTTTCTCGTGATGGACTGACAGTAACTGTTATAGTTCTTCCGTAGAAAAATTTCACAATCGTTTTCAAAAGAAAAAAATTAATAAATAAAATAAGAGTACAAAGAATATCAAAACATATTTTATCAAAGAAAAGAAAAAAACCTCGTTCGTTAATAAAATGTCTTGAATTTTATTTTTAATCCGCTGCCAGTTGTTAAATATAAATAAAGAATAAAATGCTCTCGTGAAGGAAAAAATTTTGTAAACAAAAAAAATCGTCTGCCAAAAAAAAATAATAAATAAAAATAATAATAATAAATTAAACAAAAAAAAATTGAATAAATAAACAAAAAATCGTCTGCCCAGTCAGTCATTTTTTTCTGAGCCTGCATTTCCGCCATGTTTGCGGAGTCGGAATAGAGTCCTCACAGAATATTTTTCAGAAAAGTACTTTACATACATTTTTTATCAAAACCGTATTCTTACAAAGTTAGTTTGAAGGAAATCCGCCTTTAAGTTCAGAATCAACATTCAATCAGGGGTGATTGTGTTCCGGTATTTTACCGGATTTCCGGTATTTCCGTGATCGATTCTGGTATTTTCATGTTCGAAAATACCGGAAATAAAATTTTTTTAGTTATGCTTTTATCTTCCCACCTCCGGATTTTTTTTTTCTTTTTCGAATTTTCGATGATTATACCGATAATTATTAATAATATTCATCAAATAAAAATTAAGATGAAAATTCTAATTGTTTTTTTACCTTACTAAATTATTATATTTGCATCCGATATGAGAATCAAATTTTTCTCACTTTTGAACTTCTGATGCTTATTACCCTAGTTAGGAGACAAATGAAATGCAACAAAATGTAACAAATGCAACTTTCATTACTTTATAAATGCTTTCGCACAACAAACAGTAATTCTGTAAGACTTTGCTTTCTCCTTGAAATATTTTTTTGGAGAAAATTGCTCATCACCAGCTCAAAAGTGACTTTATTACTCATTTACACTTTAATTAAATGCATGTACAATATATTGACTAAAAACTTTGACTATATGAAATGTGTTAGTTTATGAAAGGAAATTAATTATTATGTATGTATAATTATAAAATTAGGTGTGCTTAAGTAATAGGGGCCTTGGTTTAAAAAAAACACCCCCCCCCTTTTCCTTAAAAACTTTCAGGTATTTTTTATGAACTCACAATCACCCCTGATTCAATTTAAATTTCCTAGTAGGAGCTCATGTTAAATTTTTTTCTGAACGGTTCATCATTGAACGAAAAATGGTTCAAATTGAAAAGTGAAATATGGGAAAGAGTCTCTCCGTGATCTTTCGAACAAAAAAAGTTTATTCAATTCGGACGGTTCATTAAAAGTTATTAGGTGGAGAAAGGTTGCTTGAACGATTCAATGTTGAACCAAAAATGTTCAAATTGAAAATTTAAATACGGTAATGAAGTATGCTTGCCGAGATCTTTCGAACAAAAAAAAGTTTCGGGACAAATCGGACTGTTCACTCAAAAGTTATTAGGGGTGAGAGATTGTTTGAACGGTTCAATGTTGAGCGAAAAATTGTTCAAATCGAAAATGTAGATACGGGAATGAAGTATCCTTGAAACAAACAACATCTTTCGAACAAAAAAAAGTTTGTTCAAATCGGACTGTTAACTAAAAAGTTAATATTGCGGGACAGGTTGTTTGAAGGGCTCAAAGTTGAACCAAAAATTGTTCAAATCGAAAAATCAAATATGGGAATGAGCTGTACTCGCCGAGATCTTTCCAACAAAAAAAATTTCGTTCAAATCGGAATGTTCATTTAAAAGTTATTAGGGGGGGGGGAATAGACAGACCGACCGACAGACCGATCGACAGACCGACCGACAGACCGACACACAAATTCCCCATCTCAATACCCTACTTTCAAATTTTTAATTTCTCGATATTTCTTTCTTTTTTTTTTTTTTTTTGTTTCTTTTTGACTTTGTTTTGAACTTGGCGATATTTTTTGAACTTGGCGATATTTTTTGGACTTGGCGATATTTTTTAGATGCATTAAGCCACTTTTAATACTTTTTTCGTCTCTTTTATTTTTAACGGGAAAGTAGGCTAAAAAAGAGAGACAGAGCAACGTTTAGCTAACTTTTACTTTGTCTGAAGGTGTACACTGTACACTCACGTAATTTCAAAGTTTGAAGGAAAATTAACTCAAGAAACAACAAACGCCTTCCCGCATACAGATATTGATTACTCAACACCAGGGGTACAACAGCGGTTCCCAACCTTTTTCTCTTTGCGAACCCCTTGTAACATCGGAAAAATTTCGCGAACCCCCTGGTCTTAAAATAAGTAACATATAAGAATACAATTTAAAAAAAAAACACTAAATTTGCTTTTCCTTTTCATAGCAGTTGATTGCAATATGCAAAAATATTATTTCAAACACCGATTAATAGAGACATTAATAAATTGAAACTGCAGATGCAAGAAAAATAATAAACAAGTTATTCAAAAAAATAAATTAGTTCTTAAAACATACCTTGATTTTGAAGAAAGAAACTTAATGGGATATTTGTGGCTGCTTAAGGGAACAAAGGAGTTGATAGTTGGGTTCGATGTCTGGAAGTCTCAGTCTCGGATCAGGCTCTGCATTTAGTCTATTTCGGTATTTATTTTTCAGATATGTGTATGAGGAAAATCTTTTGTGTACATGAGTCTATTGATACGACTCTTATCTTAAAAACTAAATATTATATATTTACAAAAAAAAAGAGAGAACTGAGTAAAATCCAGTAATAAATTTCCAATTTACAGCCTTTTGCTGTCATATAATCCACAAGGTTCAAGATCCGCCAATTTTGTATTGCTTCACTATTCTTTCTTTCTTTTTTTTTTACTTGCAAATGCATATTCTTCATGAAAACTCTTGATGGCGCCTTTTCAAGGCTGTCTCTACCCCCGCCACAGCTAATTCAACGATTCTGGATGCCCCCACTTGAACATTTAGTCAGAGGGAGATTTCTTTTTGTCGTGTTTTGGAAGGAAAAAGAAAATTGTATTTTATCAAGGTTATTTAAACCACTGAAATATTTTTAGAGACTCTTTTTTTTTTGAGCCAGATAGAGACCGAAAAATCCGACTTGTTTTCAAATTTTAAAAGAGCAATAATTATGAATGTAAATTGAATATTTCTTTATTTTTTACAAAAATATTTAAAAGTCCGCCATTACAATATAAATTTGGCGAACCCCCTTCAGGTACCTCGCGAACCCCTGGGGGTTCGCGAACCACCGGTTGGGAACCGCTGATCTACAATAAAGCAGTTAACTACTGCTAAACATCCTTAGCAATTAAGCACACCGTACACTTAACAGTACACTATATATTTACTTCCAAATACGCGAAAACACTACATCAAAATCACAGCGCAAAGTCTTCACACGCACACACAAGTACTTCCAATAACACCGTGTGCTCGCTATAACCAGTGGCGTTTTCAGGGGGTGGGCTGAATCGCAACATGAGATTTTTTTTTTAGTAAAGAAAATTTATTCAAAAGACGAAATTCAAAGAAAGAAAAAAAAGTAAGTAAATTCTTCCTTTCTTTTTTTTTTTTCCGACGTGTCCATTTTGCTGTTTTTCACGTTTATAACTATCCTGTAATTCAATTTTGTTCATTTTTATTGCAAATTTGTTTCAGAAACACCGATTAATGCTTGTTCATTCATCTGATTCTGTTCAGTACATTTCAACACATATTTAAAACGTAACATTAGGAACAATAGTAAAATAAATCGCAAAATTAATGTTATCAAAGCACAAATTTGACAAAACCAGCGGGTGACCGAGCTCCGCTCGAAGAAAACAGGTATCGAAGCTAACTCAAAGATTTAAATTTTCAATTGTGGTTTATCAAAACAATACATGACATAAGAAAATTTGTGAAACCATTGGTGAAAAGATAACCGGTTAAAGTGCACCATTGTAAACTATTCTAAACAAAGTTTGAGTTTGGAAAGGGAACTATTCTATACAAAGATAAAGTTTGAAAAGTCATAGGAAATAAAATGTAATTGATAATAAAAAAATATACAATTAAAGAAATGGTACAAAGTGAGCAGTGTAAAGATTAAAGTGTGTTGAAGTTCAATATTTTGGACAAATTTATTTAGAAAAACCAAACCTCGTGATTCCTCGTGGCCAAAAACCCCATACGCCCAAGTGTACCGGAGTTAATTAATTCTGGGGAGATTTTCGACTTGGCAACCATTCCTCGTATTACCCCTAACGTGTACCAGGGAACCGAGCCCGCTCGGTTAAAAAAAAAAGAGGTTTGTAAACTCGTGTTTTTTTCTAAAGTGCGAAGTACTTATTTAGATAAACATGAAAAGCATTTTTGAGCCTTTGGTTGCAATTACGCATTCAAAACAGCCGTAATTTATTTTAAAAAACACAACCCTATTTAATCCATGCTCACCGTAAAATCACACCTAATTTCATTTAATTTGGCGGCGAAGGCGCGGGAGGGGTTGATGAGAATGGATGCAGAGTCCCTGTTCTCCAGTACGCATTTGGTTCCAGTTGGTTTTGACTTTCACTTCACTTTACACTCCAGGTCCCCCCCCCCCCGTACATACCACAACTCGATTTTTAACCGGGGGGTCCTGAAGAGCGCTCTGTTCATTTTTGAAAACGGCGCAAGGACCGAGTAAACCCTTGACCCAGCACACCCCAGAACTTGGAGGATTTTGTGACCACGAAAATTTTTAACTTCCCCCAGCAACCATTAATGAAGACGGTGGATCTTTGATCGGCGGCTATATGATCGACCCGAGACTCTCCGGTTACGAGTCCGACGACTTACCGATTGGACTACCGCGGCCTCAGGCCCCTATATAGACGAGCCGACGAATCAAGATTACCACTTTGGATCCAGCGCGTGTGTGAGGATTGTCTTTTCTGGCCAGTTATTGCTTTTTGGTAACTTTTTACGTAAATTTAACAAAGCTTGGCAATGTCCCGAAACTTTGCGCTGGTAACCCTAATTCCTCAACAATGGAAAATGAAAGTGAAAGTAATGAGTTGGATCCAAAGTGGTGAAACTTAAGCTTGATGCGTCGGCCTGTCTATATAGCGGCTCTACCGCGGCCCATTACCCAATTCTAACTTTATTTTGATCTAGAGCCGCTATATAGACAGGCCGACGCATCAAGATTAAGTTTCACCACTTTGGATCCAATTCCTTAACTTTTACTTTCAAATTTTCATTGTTGCGGAGTAGGGTTACCAGAAAAAAGTTTTGGCACATTGCTAAGCTTTGCCAAATCCACGTGCCGCTAATAATTGCTCAGAGTGAAAAATTACCAAAACGCGATTACTGGCCAGAAAAGACAACCTCTCAAACACACAAACACGCGCTGGATCCAAAGTGGTGAAACTTAATCTTGATGCGCCGGCTCGTATATATAGGGGCCTTATTTTGATCGATCTCTTTTAAATTTCAAAAACAATAACAATTCTAACGTGTTGCCAAAAAATATTTGCCAAATACCATAAAAATATAAATTTACGCTGATGTGATTAAATATGACATGCATTGTTAACACGTGGTTGCTATGAAACAGAAACAATAAGAGTAATCATAAGGAAAATGGCGTAGTAAGAAATCTTCTCAAACTTTTAATGAATCCTATCTGTAACTCCGAAGTGTTCGACCGTAGCGCTTCAAAACCGACGCCAATCGATTCCTCGTGACCAAAAACCCCAGCAGATCCCCAAGTTTACCGGAGTTTAATAATTCTGGGGCGATTTTCGACTTGGCAACCATCTCTCGTATTATAGTATAGGATAGTGCATGCACTTGTTGGGATTACTTTAACTAAGAGAGCTTACAAATTTCAATTTATCTTTTCCTGTTTTTATCAAAACACTTTACCTCTCAACCGTAACGATAATTATTATTCAACTTCGCAGAGATGGCCTATGACTCCTCCTTTTTTCAGGATTGTCCATTTTTAGGAAGGGGTGATACGCAGATGAAAATTGAGGAATGGGATTCACAATTGCGGCATTGGTTATAAAGCTTCAATACGTCACCTTGCTTACCTTTAATTGGTCTCCCAATTTGAGAAATTAGCCAAAGAGGAACCTATTTTAATTTTTGCACAATCGAGAAAGATTTCTCATTGGATACAAGAAAGTAGGTGGGTCTTGGTTTTATATCTTTCCGCAGCCATTGGCCATTGATTGCATCGCCTCCAACTTTTCATTTAAATTTAAAAACAAAATGGTAACATAAGGGTTACAGTAAAGAAAGCAAAGACTTGTTTTCACTTCCTCGCCAAATGCAGGTGTGGCTCGAAGAACTATTTAATATTTCATAAAACTTATCACTTCGCCAAAATGTCGCTAAACTTGCAAATATGGCACACTGGAGTTTCTTCCTTCTCTACCTATTTTAAGGAATAGACTCGTTTTCTCATTTGATTGACACCGGCCAACTCGTCGCGGTTGAATAATACAGTATAATGATAAAAATAATTTAATGATGTATTTTTGTTATCTTAAATTAGCATTGATATCGCAAAATTCTAAAAATTTACTTTTCATCGCTACATTTTATGAGGTGCCCTGCTCTCTTCTCTCTAAGGGCCGAATTCAAGTGAAACACAATTGCTATCGCTTCGAGGCGATCGCAATAGACCAAAATTGCAATCGCTACTGGAAGTCGAATTACGTTTGTTTCGCATCTCGTAGCGATTGTAACGTTTCACTTGAATCTAAATTTAGGAATTTGCGATTGCATTGGTGAGTTGCGATCGTCCGTGTTTCACTTGAATTCCTGCCTAAGCCTCGGAGCCTCCTCTTGAAATGATTTTTTTTCGTACTCCACTGAATAAGATTATTGGCCTTCGGCGTCATCTCGTTGGTTCTTGCAAATGAAAGTGAAAATATTCCACCAAAAAATGTCAAAGTTAGGCAGATTGTCGTAACTCTACATTTCTTTTTCAATACATATTCAGGTATCAGTTATTGTGTTTGATAAAAGAGACGTCAAATCACAAACTCATTACTAAGACTTTCACCCAACTTATCGTCTGCTTGTATAACGAACAAAGGAGTGATGTTGATTATGATCTATAATCAGTTACTTAAGAATGAATCATTATCGCGTTGACAAAACATCTGACTTGACGATAAACCAATGTTTTTCGGTGATACTGTAACAATAATAATGAGGTCAGGAATCCAAGCGTTAAAACCCCGAACAAACATTGCAAAGGATTATTCCCACCAGAATTCTTTGTTGGAATTGTTTCAATTTTTTCGAAGGTAAGTGATTTCAACTTCCATCAACAACCGTTAGGTGTCTTATAAATATATTTTTTCAAGATTTTTTTTGTTTATGTTGAGTTTTTTTTAAAGTTTAACAATAAGCATATGTCCTATCTGATCTCTCATAATACGCAGGACACAAAAAGCATGCTTACATTCACTCCAAAACTGCAGGAGACATTAATGGAACGACTTTTAGTGAATTTGAATTTAAAGGGAGTTAAAATGCTATTTATTGTTTTCTTGGCAATAACTGTGTGTTGTATAACTCAAGATAAACTAATTAAACCAATATGAACATTGTTTCACTGGTATAATGCTTCTCCTTTAGAAACTATTATGATGAGCATTAAGGGGTCGGTCTCTCTTTTCTTCCATTACCGATTGGTTGAATCTGAAAGAACTTTCTCACATGATGTCTGTCACTTAGAACTGTGTTTCTCAACCTTTTATCATTTTGACATTTTATTTCCAAGCAAATAATATTTTATCTTCTTATTTATTTTTTGGCACTGATTAACAGTAACATTAATGAGTTTAGAATAAATTATCATATGTTAGATTTTATCCAATTTCCTTTAATTCTACACCACCTAGCTTTACTTATGTGCTGTATAAAGACCACCCCTGATATAACTACTTCACTATTTATTATTTTTTCAGAACATTTTGTGACATTGGGGATAGCAAGGCATGTTAAGATAAGCTAACGTGGGATAAGCTAAAGCGATAAAGGTTAAATAAGCTAAGGCGTGTTTAGATAAGCTAACTCTCTACTCAAATAACTAGCGCCTTTGTAACGTATTTTTTTATAGAAAAACGTTGTTTAAATCTTAATCTACACTTCCAGCTTTATATTGTAAGATATAAATCAGTATGGACAGGCCCGGACTGGCTCTTCTTGGGGTTGTCGGCTAGATACTGGAAAGGGGCCCCTTTCCAGTACTTCTTTCCGGGGGCCCTAGAGCCCCCCCCCCCCCAGGATTTTTTTATTGGATTATGTGCTAAAAAACTACATATTTCTCTGTGTGTGGGGGGGGGGGGGCAGAAAGCAGATAATATTTTGAGAAGAGCGGTATTATTATTTGTTTTTAGAGCCTATTCCTTTGAAGAGTTTATCAACGCCTGACGCAACAAGGAAGGGAGTTATAAGTTTGACGTGTATGTGTATCTGTTTGGTGCACAGTACAGCCAAGACCGTATCCAGGAAAAAATTTCGGCGATTGCCCGGTTTTCCTGTTGCCCAAACATACATGCATTTTTTGTGTATTGCGAGT